>PVHX01004388.1:0-126549 GCA_004024805.1 Geosciurus inauris
TTTTTTTTTTTTTGGTACTGGAGATTGAACCCAGGGGCACTTGACCACTGAGCCACATCCCCAGCCCTATTTTGTGTTTTATGTAGAGACAGGGTCTCACTGAGTTGCTTAGTGCCTAAGCCATTGCTGAGGCTGGCTTTGAACTTGCGATTCTCCTGTCTCAGCCTCCCTAAGTGCTGGGATTACAGGCTTGAGCCACTGCGCCCGGCTTTATATATATTTTTTATCAACCAAAAGACTGGCTAATTTTAAATTCAGCAATTCTTCTGCTTCTCTGGAATTTATATTGTAGGAAGTTTTTTTCCCCCTTTCCTAAATTCAAGTTATTTAGCTTTCCAGGTTGGAAAGTTCCCTGGGTTTGGGGGACTGTTCCTCCTTGTCAGTGCCTTCCTTTAAAAAAAAAAAAATCAGGCATTTCAAAATAATGCCCAAACTACTCAGTCTCAGGAGAGGAGGGTATGGAAATATGGCTGTATCAGACACCTGTGATAACAAGATGTCCCCTTTAGGTGTTTAATGAGAATATCAATATCAATATCAATATCAATTTTATATTAATAAAAGAGAATTAAAGGGGGAAATAACAGTTTTTGTATTGATGAAAGAAGAAATACTTTTTAAAGTAAAAATGCCCTTAAAATTCAATTAACTTTTAAAAAAAATATCGTTTTAGTTGTCAATGACCTTTACTTTATTTATTTATATGTGGTGCTAAGAATCGAACACAATGCCTCACACATGCTAGGCAAGTGCAGCCCTCAATGAACTTTTTAAATTCTTATTTCATCAATGACTTAATAACATAATGGTAATGTTATTTTCTGAATTAAGAGAATCATTTACACTCATTGCTGACTATAATATACTACACACTTTAAAACATCACCTTGGGTAACATTTATAACAATTTTGTGAGATATTTATTTTGGTATCACCATCATAAAACTGGAAAATGAAACATAGCAAAAAAAAAAAAAATAGAAAAAATGTTACCCAAGATTTGGTCAGCCATTCAGTGAGCATTTATTGAGCGTGTACTGTTTGCTAGGTATGGTTGTTGGTGTTGCAAATATAGAGTTGAACAATCACTAGTAGCCTCTCCTGGTATAGCTTTCAGCTTTAACATGTGACATTTCAGAAACTGAGCACAGGTAGTTGTTAATTCCAAGGCTGGTGGCTACTATGGTATCCCTTCTGTATAGCTACATTCCCTGATCCTCTCTTATGAGGAAAAAGAATTCAAAGTCAGAAGAGAACTCTGATGATCACATAATCAAGTTAACCAACACAGAAAGTTCAACACAAGGATTTTGTATCTCTTTGGAAAAAACTATGAGAAGGTTTAGAATTGGATTATCAAGTTCTTTGTCTACTTCTGCTAATGACACATGTAATTGGACAAACTATATCAATCATGTAGGGTTTATTTTACCATTTTGGAAAAGAGGAATAGCATAGCCTACCTACCTTGTGTTTTGTTCTTTTGGGTAACAGTTTCAGATGTGCTTTATATGAATGCATATGAGTCTAATCTCATATACTTTCCTTAGTTTTACCTTAAGTTTATTTAAATTTAAAGGATAATTTAAATAAAACATTTTAAGCAAGTTAAAAACATTTCTAAGATTGAGTAATTTGGAAATATTCTTTAAAGAAATCTAAAATAATTTAGAAGAATAATACTGATAAAATATTCTCAGATCTTGAGGGATATTTTATATACAAGAGTAAATCTTCTGGCATAAAAGAGGAGCAGTGTCTATCAGCTCATTTTTTGCACATAAAAATTCAGTAACTGATAATTCATTAGGAATGAAGCTTTGGTTAAATGGAGCCTTCCGTTGTTAATAGCCTGTGGTGCAGTAAGACTCACTGTGAACAGGTGATGATTACAGTACTTAGCACTTCTGGAGAATAAAAGTGTAGTGACTGTAATCATTTTAAAAATTACTTCATAAGTGTCACACTGTTAATTACAGTTCAAAGAATTAGCATCTGGTTGAAGTTGTAGGTGTAGCTTTGAGGAATTGGTATTACAGGAAATGCATTTAAAGAACCTTTAATCACAACATAAAATGTTCTCTGCCTGGCTCTGGGTACCCTTGTACAGTGTCACACCTGGTGTTTACTAAAAGTACCAAAGTAGAAAAAGCAATTGACACCACATAGTCTGCCATGGAACATGAAAAACAGTATCATTTGACCTCTTAGACATTATGGTTCCTAAAAGAAACTGAAATTGTAGGACCTTTGATGAGATTTTAAGTTCCAGTAACACTGAAGGTGTAACTCAGTTATAATAGTTTAGTCTGATTTAGAATAAATATGTGAATGAGATAAAATTACCAAGAAAAATTAAATAACATTACCTTTTTTTTAAAAAAAATCTAGATTATATGAGGTTAATGTGTTTGTGAGGAAGCAGTGAAAACCATTTCACATATGCAGATCCATCCACAAGAAGGGTTTACAGGATCATTCTGAAAGTACTGAAATCATCTTGATTTCTTTTCTTTCAAAGTACTGGGGCTTGAGCCCAGGACTACTTTACCACTGAGCTACCACTCTGAACCATTTTACTTCTTATTTTGAACCAGGGTCTCACTAAGTTGTCAAGACTGGCCTTTAATTTTCAATCTTTGTATCTCACCCGAAGAGTACTTGGGATTACAGGTGTGTAATACCAAGCCTCATTTGACTTTTTGATTTGTAAGTTAGTGATTGAAAAAAATCAATGGATAGAATGTCTATAAATGTTCTTAAGGATTTGGTGTAACATACAATAAATATGGCATTTAAAATCTTCATGAAAGAAGTATTTTTTCTTTAAATAATGTCAAGACAATAGGTTAAGAGTTGGGGAAAATATCAACATGTAAAAACATAAATATTCAATCATAAAAATAAAATAAAAATAATTAATAATTTTTTAAAGGTTGAGGTATGTTTATGTTAAAAATGCTGCCAAATTTGGAATTAATAAAAGAAGCAAACATATATCTAACTCCATACATGGAAAATCTGGGGATGTAGTTCAGTGATAGACTGCCTAAGTATGTGTGAGGCCTTGGGCTGGATACAGGACAGTTATAAATGAAGGAAGGAAGGAAGGAAGGAAGGAAGGAAGGAAGGAAGGAAGGAAGGAAGGGAGGGAGGGAGGGAGGGAGGGAGGGAGGGAGGGAGAAAAAGAAAGAAAGAAAAAAAAAGACAGACTGATAATGATACAAATGATCTTTCCAAACTTAGAAAGATTATAACATAACTAGATTAAAACAAGTTTATCAGGGTTCTGAGCACCTGGTCCTGGCCTTCATCTGCGGAAGGGCTGATGCGGGCCCCTGTGGTGATTCTGTAGTGTGCCAGATGACAGCAAGGCTTAGGGACTCTTGTATCTGTCCTACACTTGAGGGTTAGAGGTGAAAGTGGCTGAAAGGTACCCACAGCCTCATAGTAATTTAAACCTCTGAGAAGCACGTAAAAGAACTAAAGAAAGCATACAGTCAAGTATCTGACATTATGATTGGCTCACTAGTAATTCCAGGACAAAGTTAAGAGATTTCTACTCAAGCCAGAGTCCTAAGACTGCCACAATCATGTTTAATATTTAGGCTTGGGCTGAGTATGTTGTAGGATGGGCTTCAGAGTCCCAAATCATTTCCTTAAAATTGAATTTGGTCTTCTCTTCACTGTACTTAGCAGTTATTATAAGTTAGTATTATTGTGTTACAAATTCTTTATAACTGATTTAGTTGCTTGTCATTTTGCAGTTTATTCAGTGAAATCAGATTATGAATTGATTATTATTATTCAAATAATAGTTACATGGGGTCCTGTTCTGGACAAAGGATATTAAGAATGTAAAAGTCAGAATTTTCCTCTATGAGTTGAAAAGTATGCTTTAGCTTAAAGGAGATACAATATATTAACACACCTTTTTATAGTTTATTTCTTGGAAGATAGTAATTTCTAGCTTTCTCAAAGAAAATAATATTAATTCATGAGTACTTCAAATTTCTGTATTTTTCCTATTTTGCCTTAGTGGTAACTACTAATTACCAAGAAAGTCTGTCTTTTTAACCTACTTTTATAGAGTTCTCATTATCTTGACTATGTAGAATACCACCTATTAGATATAGATAGTAATTTTTGTGCATATAAGCAGTGTCATTATTTTAGAACTAGCTTGCTCATAAGAGTAACACTATAACTTAAAAGTAAGCAATAGCAAAGTATCTGAGAACCAGTTCATTTTGATTTATGCTATGTAAATATATATAGATTATACATATACATAGAATAGTATATTTTTGATCAAATAAAATATATAATATCCAGGGTAGTATTTAGATTAAACTTATGTCAATATCATATTATATTGCATTATAAAATCATTAAAAAGCTTACTTACATGATAATAATTATAGAAAACATTAATGTACACAAAAAGGAGAAAATTTGTACACAAAGAATGGACAGAAAATATTATCAAGAGCTTTTTATATGTTATATAGGCGCATGTGAATTCCATTCTACCATTTTTCTTTTATTTCTTTTTACAAGTTTATTTCAATGAGCATATATAGTTTATATATTTTTTATTTTTATTTTACTTTTCATAGAGTAATATATTCTTTGATCAAACAATAAGTTTTAAAAGTTGTCAGAATTTATCATTTATCCTAACAGTGTTGCCTCTATACTTGTAATCACTATTCTAAATTTGCTATTATTTTTCCTGATATTTATGTTTATTTACATCCATAGAGTTTTTTCCCAGTAGCAACATGTAGTTTAGTTTTGTTTCTCTCATGTAATTTGTTCATTCATTCAATAACTTATTTTTTGAGCAATTATATTTCATTTAGGAAAATTTGAAGTAAAAAAACATAAAGGAAAAATATTGCCCTTGTGTATACCTTAAAATCTTATTGAATTAAAAATACAAACTAAAATGTTAAAAAATATTTATATAAATAGTATTAAGACTACAGAAAGGAATGTGAGGGGTTGGAGTTTGCAGCATTGGGTTTTGGGTACCTATGTGCCAGTGCATACATTCTCATGAGCATTCTCTTTTAAATTCAGGGGTAAAGCAAGACCTCATTGAAGAATGATTTCTGAGCTTCACCATAAGGGAAAAGGGGAAAAACTTGTGCAACTATTGTGGTTTGAATTTATAATGTTTCTGCCCAAATACCATGTGGTAGGCAATGCAGCAATGTTCAGAAGTGAAATGATTAGATTATGAGAACTGTCACCCCAATGGTGAATCCATTTAAGGAATTAACAATTTGAATGGTCTACTGGATATTAACTGTAGACGGGTGGGGCATGTCTGGAGTAAGTAGGTCAATTGGGCATGGCCTGAATTCTATCTACCCAAGCTGTTGCTGCTTTCTCTCTGACCACTTCCTTGCTGCCATGTGCTGAGCAGTTTTCCTCCACCATGCCCTTCTACCATGATATTTTAGCCTTATAGCCATCATCTGTAGACTGAGATCCCTGTAACCATGCACCAAAATCAATTTTCCTTCTCTAAGTCATTTTTGATCAGTCATTCTGTCACAGCAACTTAAAGCCGACTAATATAGTGACCATCTCATGGAAGAATAACTCAAAATTGTACAGTGGTTTGTGAAAATTTCCAAAGTTTGATGTATGCTTGGTTTCAGTGCATCAAGGAGGTCATCATGGATGATGAGGAATAAACCTAGGTAAAAGCAGTCAGTCATAGATTATGTCAAGAGAGATGAATAATCTATTAAGTAGGTGTTTATAGTCATTTAACAGAGAGTATTGAGTAAAGGGGTAATATTTCATGATTGCTAACTTCAATGACTTTTAAACTTAAAAATCGATAATACAAATGTATCTATGCTTGTACTCAGGTATGGATAGGTGTTGGGTGAATAGATTGTGAATGTGTAAGCTTGGTAAGGATATATTTTTGAAAAGTTAATTTTGAGATACCTATTATACAACCAAGTGGAGAAATCAAATAGGAAACTTCAGATCCAAGCTAGCATTCAAGGGATTTTAAATATCAGACAGAAAATATAATTCGGAAAATTTCAGTATATTATAGATGCTTATTGTAATACATCTAAAAATATATAGAATGTATTTAAGGCAGAAGAGTTCCAAGAACTGACTACTGGGCCATTCTGAGATTTGAAATTCAAAATTTCAGCATTCAAAAAACAAGAAAGATAAGAGGAACGTATAAGACAGAAAGATATTAGAAGACTATGTGGTGTCCCATAATTCTCCCTCTCTTGATTGCTTCATTTCGCTCTCTCTCCATTTATATTTGGACACATATGCACAACACCCACTTTTGAAAGAGAATGGTAAACTATGTCAAAAGTTAATTTTGCATTGTGCTAATGAAATATTAGTTTTGGATTTAGCAAAGCTGATGTAATTGAGTTTACAAAGAATGACATCAGTATAGCTACATGTCAACCATCTAATTAAAGAGAGTTTGAGAAATTGGAGGACTTCTTTTTCCAATAATTCAGTAAGCTAAGTACTTTCAGAGACATTCCAGCAAGAGAAAAATGCCATCTCAAATAGAATAGCATAGGTAGGGGAGGATCAGAAGAATTCCCTTCTTCCTCCAAAAACATACAATTTAAAACAAACAAACGGCTGGGGCAGGGGCTCAGTGGTAGAGCACTTGCCTAGCACATGTGAGGACCTGGGTCCAATCCTCAGCACCACATAAAAAATAAATAAATAAAATAAACCTAAATAAAAAAAAGGTTACCTCACTGGAAAACAACAACAACAAAAAACAGACAAATAAAGACCTTGACATTGGGCCAGACCTCAGAATGCTGAGCCAATTTGCCATGGGAATGAAGGGAAGAGGCTACCCTGAGAGTATATGCTGTTTATTACTATAACTTAGTGGACCTATAGTCAACAATGACCTGGCAGAAAAAATGACTGGGACTCCTGTGTAGTAACTGCAATCTTGTGGTTGGATTGACCTAGTTGATGATACATTCTGGCTGGGCCCGCCTCAGTTCCACTCCAGAGTTCCTGTGGTCAGGCGAGACAGGAACATACATACTACCATGATACATACTACCATGTTTTCCCTTAGGGATGGTAGTTCTAGTTGAGAAACACAATATCCCCTAAAATTAGTATTGATCAATTAACATTCAAAGATTGCAAGCAGATGTTATAACAAACCATCATGAGAATCAGTTGGAATATCATATAATACAGGTGTCAGAGACTATCGATTACATATATTAAAATCTTCGGATGTTGCCTAATTGGTAGTCTTAAAATATTTATGTTCTTTAAAAATAAACCAAAAGAAAGATTCTAGAAATAAACAAGAATACATAAAATGGACTAAAATTGGACTTCTATAAGTAACATAAGAATATAATTGTTGATTTCACACATTCAGTAAAAAAAGGAACCAGCAGGTTGCGCACAGCTGAAAAGAGAAAGAATAAAATGGAAGACACAACTGAAGAAATAACACAGAAGTCATTCCAGAGTGTTCAGGGAAAATACTAATGAAAAGAGATTGATGAGGAGAGCCTTAGTAAATATTCTCCTTTGACTAAAATTTAGATAGGTTTCTCCTTGACTATAGACTTCTAATCTGCCATTTCTTAGAGTATTTACCTTTAGAAAAATTGTAATTGGGAACTCTTCCCTCTGCCTTTTGAGATGTAAATCTTCTCCCAGCTGTAGTGCCTTTTACAACACAAGAATGTAATTCTCAATTGCCTGGGAGCCATTCCTTTGAAATGTAATCGAGAAAACTAAGGTTCTTATTTCTCAGTCTCTGTGAGAGGCTGGAAGCCTAACTTCACTAAGTACCAGCTAGAAAATACAGTGGTATCCAGGTTTATTTGGGGCACTTTCTTCCCTTGTTTTTTCATGTTGATTGTGTATCTTCCTTTCTTGAAATACCAATCTGAGGTATTGCGGCTTCTATCCTATAATCTTGTATTGACAGTCCAGATTACCTGTGTCTCACCTTGGAGCTACTTCTGTTCCCCCAGTGTCCCCAG
The DNA here is from genome assembly GCA_004024805.1 of Geosciurus inauris. NCBI lineage: Eukaryota > Metazoa > Chordata > Mammalia > Rodentia > Sciuridae > Geosciurus > Geosciurus inauris. Next base: position 8,046 of record PVHX01004388.1, read on the forward strand.
ATGGGCACTATTGCCACTAAAGTTGGCAGAGGTAGTGGATGTAACTCTAGAGGGCAGTGGGAGTGGCCTTGGCTGGGCTCCTGAGGTGACCCCTGAGGGCTGTTTTGCCCCTCTTTTGCACTCCTGCTGGTGAACAGCAACTCTGGAGCTGAACTGGAGGTGGGCCCAGGTCTCACTTAGGCAGGGTCACAAGCAGAAGAGTCGGTGTGCAACCCTTACACTGAGTGTGAGCTCCCTTGGGGCTGGAGGCTATCAGGCTCTGATCTGCCTTCAACTGGGCACCCCTGGCATTCCCTAAGGGTGGTTTTGAGCCTTCTGTCTTGCCTGACCACAGGAACTCTGGAGTGGAACTGAGGCAGGCCGAGAGCGCACTTGGGTGGGGCCTCTTCATGCTGGGATCTCTGCAGGTGACTCTTACCCTGGGTGTGCCTTCCTCTGTGGCTGGTAGCTATCAGTCTCTGGTCAACCCTTAGTTGGACACCCGTGGAGTTTCCTGAGGGTGGATCTGGGCCCTCTGTAGCTCCTGCTGGACCCCTGGAACTCTGGAGTGGAACTGGGGTGGACCCAGGCTGCCCTTGGGTGGGGCTGCCTTGTGCTGGTGTCTCTGGAGCAATGCTTGCCCTGAATTTGGGCTCCCCAGTGGCTAGAGGTAGCAGTCCCTGGTCTCCCTTTGGCTTGACAACCATGGAGGTTCCTGAGGGCGGCTCTGGGCTCTTTGCAGCTCCTGCCAGTCCACAGGAACTCTGGAGCAGAACTGCGGGGGCCCAGGCTGCCCTTGGGCGGGACTGCCTCGAGCTAGGGTCTCTGCGGGGACTCTTACCCTGAGTTTGGACTCCCCAGTGGCTAGTGGCTAGCAGTCCCTGGTCTCCTGTTGGCTGGACACCCGTGGAGTTTCCTGAGGGTGGATCTGGGCCCTCTGTGGCTCCTGCCAGTCCACAGGAATTCTGGAGCGGAACTGAGGTGGGCCCAAGATACAGATGGCCTAGTCCTGAACAGCATCACCTCCCAAATTATTCCTCTAGCTATTCTCTCCTGACTTTCGTTTCAGTCTCCTTTCCTTACTGGAATAGTTTGAGCCTTGCAAGAATCTTGAAAAAAAATCTTGAGGATAACTCTGTCTAGTGCAAGATATGGATACTAAAATAAAATTTCTAAAATATGTGTAGAGGCCCAATTAAAAATTAGCATGGAGACAAAGTTTGATTTCAACAAATTTTCATGGAAAAAACTTTCGAATCTAAAAAAAAGGCATTAATTTACAACCCAGGAAGCACATTTCCCAAACAAGTATAAAAAGAAAATATTATATCATTGGAGATATAATATTTATCACTGGAGATATTTAGTTTAATATGTGCCTTATAAATTATGTGCAAAACATTCTTTTTTCTAAAATGTGTATTAAAATAGATACCGTTTTAAAGAAATCAGTATTTGTGTCCAAAATACAGATTAATGAAGTGAATTTTAATAATTTATGAATGTTTCATATTTTCATTTTAATTCTTTTTTAATTAGATATTGAGAATAATTTAATTTTGTTTTTTGAAAAGAATGGACATGTTGACATTTTATTGCCAACTTGTAATATTAAACATTTTTTTCACCTATACATTTTGGTGGATTTAATAATCAATTATGCAGAGAATCGCTATTGGAAATAAATGACAATTGATCCTAGTTCTTCATTATCAACATAAGTCACTCAGCATAGTTATCTGTATTTTTATCTCTTGGAAAAGGTCACATTGTATATTATTTACATCATATTTATATAAAACATTAAGTAATATTCTTAATGTTATATGAAGCTTTTACATTGCTGTGATTAAAGCACCCAACTAGCACAATTGTAGAGGAGGAAAAGTTTATTTGGGGGCTCACAGTTTCAGAGTCTTAGTCCATAGAAGGCCAGTTCATTCCTCAGGGCTTGAGGTGAAGCTGAACATCATGGCAGAAGAGTGTGGTAGAGGCAAGTGATTCACAGAGTGATCAGAGAGCAGAGAGAGACTCCACTGGCCAAATATAACTATATACCCCATAGTCACACCCCCAATGTAATCACTTCCTCCAGCCACACCCACCTGACTCCAGTTAGGACTCAGTTAATCCCATCAGGGATTAATTCACTGGTTGGGTTAAGGCTATAATCATTTCTTTTCCAAACCTTCTTGCATTGTCTCATTCATGAGCTTTTTGGGGACACCACATCTAACCCATAACATTAAGTTTTAAGATATTTTTCATATAAAATTTTCATTTCAACTGCACTCATTTGTATAGATGGCTAAGAAATATATTTTTGAGATCTGACAATATTCAGAAGCAAGTAATTTATTTGATAGAGTGGTAAATGTACATAACTTGCCATAATTTCAGAGACAGGAGCATATTTAAATTATGGCATAATTGTAATTGATTAATATTTATGAATTATGCATTCAATATTTAATTATATCATTATTTATATAATCTAATTTTAACATTATTTTAATTAGCAGCACATTAAATATTATTGTGAATACATGTATATAGTTTTATATTTCAATACTCTGAAAGTTAATGTGGGACAAATATGGTTACACATATATTTAAAAATATGTTGCTTAAGAGATATTAGTCAAATCCATATTTTATTCAATGCTATTTTATCTAACTGCATTCCTGGAAGTACTTTTGAACAATTGATTCTGGTGAGAAAGCCAACAGTTAAGAGAACAATGATCAAATTAAAGATGATAATGATAACTCCTACTCAAGTATTTTCACATTATCTTGTGTTGTTTATGCTAAAGTATCATATATAATAATCACATACTCCTACATTTTGCAAACTGATTAAAAGCTTTTCCTCATGTCTTTGGAGAAAGTGCAGTAAAGATTGACATCTAGATATATGAACTAGGTTTTTTAAAATTTTAATCATTTTTCTATGATATGAGAAAAAAATGTGGTTGTTTTAAAATAGAATCATAATAATGAAGACAGCAGAAAAGTAGAAACTCATCCAAAGTGCCTGCAAGTAATGTATTAACACTTTATTTCTTGAAAAACATGTAATCTAAATACTTGAGCAATACAACATAATGTCTGTTATGCAAATAAAATTACATCCGGAAATTTTCACTAGATAAGAAAGTCATATGTATGGAATGTACAAATATGGCATCAGTACTACATGTAAGGGTACAACCTTATTGGGAGAAAAACATCACACACACACACACAAATTAGATGCAGAAAACCATGTGCATTTGCCTAATTTAAGATAATTATGTTAGGTAGCAGTTTGACATAAGCATTGGGTCAAGACTTTAAAAACTATGTAGTATAGAACAAAATATTAATCAACGGTCCTACCTCAGTGATGCCTCAAGGTCTGGCAAGACAGTTATTTCAGGACCCTTGCCTGATCTCGGCTGTTTAAACTATTCCTTTTACAATATGAGTGAGATAGATACATTAAGGAGAAGAAAATATATATTTGCTCAGAAAGGCCTAATTGCTAAGATATCTTAAGCAAAATCCTATACAAAACACAGGACATAGATTTCCTGACCTAGGAAAGCAGAATCACTGAGACTGAAGCCCACCCACCATAAATTCTGTAAAGCCAGTACAAGTTAGGACTCGTCAGCCAGGCCAAGATGACCAAGAGTTGCCCTTTGGTTGTTAGCTAACGTAATCTGTCAGTCCAAGCCCAAAGGTGACACATGGATGGAAACTTCCAACAGTCCCCCTCTCTCCTCAGTAACAGCTGGGACACAAAGAAGTGAATTGGAGCTCTCCTCTCTGAGAGGATTCTGTTGTCTCCTTGGAGGGTTCATGAACTCCTTCTTTTTCTTCTAATAAACTTTGCTATACTTTCACTGAATCTTGTGTCTTCCTTGAAACTTTCCCATGAGAAGACACAAGAGCAAAGAACACAAGGCAATCTCTGGTAAGAATGTATATCAGGTATACTCATCTTCATTATCAAATATAGGATTCATCAAAACAATGTATTTCATTATTTGTTTGGGGAAAATGCATTTGAATAAATTTGGATTTGAGGGATATATACTAAAATTTTATTTCTCAATAGATAAAAAAGATATTTAAAGAGACTTACTGATTAGTATTTAGTAACAATATGTGCCTCAAATTCATTCTAATAATATTGATAGTCATTATCAAGAGGTACTAAAAATATGTTTAATAAAAACTAAGTACACATTACTATATCAAATGATAAATAGGAATAGGGTGACATATTTATTGTTATAAAAGAGAAAACAATAAGCTTATAGGCTCAAGAAGTGACTTAGTGTTTTCGGTGCTGTACAAAAAATATTTTATTATACAGCATACTATTAAGTCACCATTTACATATCTTAAATAAGTGGCCCACACAAATTCTCAACCTGCATAGATTCTGTGTATCTACATTACATTCAGTATTGTTGGTGCTATACAGAGGATACTGCAAAAAATGGATTAAGAAAAATCTCTTAATAAATGGTAGCCATTAAACATATATTACTTTTAATAGATCATATCAATATTAGGCAAATGATATTAAAATTATTTTGCTAGAGGAAACCTGTTAATAGAGTCTATGAAAACATTAATCTGTGATTAAATTTCTTCTGGTAGTATCCAATAATATTAGAAAATTTATTATCAAGAGATACTGAAACATATTTAATAAAATTAAGTACACATTACTATATGAAATAATAAAGAATAGGGTCACATTGTGACCTATTATTACAATTGTTTATTGTTGTAAAACAAATACTTCTCTTCTTTATTTTCTAGACAAAAATAAGTATGCTTACACTGAACACTACTCACAGTGTGAGTAGGGAAAAAGAAAGAATGTAAATACTGCAGGTTAGGTGACTAAATGCCATTATTTTATATGACTATTAAATTGCAAGGCCTGAGATAAGACACAGGAAAATAATTCAAAATCATAAAATTTTATTCGTATAAAATTAACTTACAACTAATACCCTTTCTTATACACAAAACAACTTACTCAAGAAATATGTGAAAAGTAGGGATGTAGCTCAATGGTATAGTGGTTGCTTGGCATGAGTGAGGCCCTGGGTTTGATTCTCAGGACTCAAAGGGGAAAAAGAAAAGAAAAGAAACACATAGAAGCCACTTTCATAATATTAATAGTATTAGCAAGCAATAATTAAACATTTTTATCGCACAAACATAAATCTACCCAGTGCTTTCAAAAATAAATGTAAGCATGTACTATAAGTTGCATAGAAACTCTTAACAATTATAAAGATGTCAATTACCCAACTACTAAAAATAATCAAATCTTTGATGATGATGATAATGACAAGAATATTCTTGTCATTGGAGCTCTTCTTCTGTTTCTAAAACTGATCAACTGTCTCACCACAATCCATTCTTCTCGCGGTTTTCCTGCTATGTTAAATAAGGGCACACTACAACCAAATAGAATATCTTCCTGGCATGACTTTAACCTTGAAGGCAAAAAGTAATGTATAAAACTTTAGGTTCATTTTAAAGAAGATAAAACTTTATGCCCAGCCTGAAAAATGGCAACAACTGCAGAGATAGAAGACATATCCTGTTCATAGCAAACCCACGTGCTCCTGGAGAAAGGTCTTCTACCTGATTACATTGGCTCCATTGAATGTGATGAAGAAACTCTCCTACCCTGTATAAACCAATGATTTTGGACTTAACATGACAGCAGCAACATACTTTGACTTTCAATTTAAATTACATTTTGAGAGAGAAGATAATTTATACTTTTATGTCAGAAAATAACCAAAACAATGAAGACGTATGTCACAAGAGTCCTATAATGTGTCCCCTGCTCATCCATCCTATGGTGACTTACTCATAAGTGTCACTCTTCATCTTCTCCTTAGAAGTAGATGTGCAGGTTGTGCTTCTCCCGAGTGGAAAATTTGTCCCCATTTTTTAAATCACCACTGGAGTTTTCACACTTAACTAGGGCTTATTATTGGCTCAACCTATTTGTCACTCAAAATTTAGTCAAATATCTAAAAATTTAATAATATTCTTGTTGGACTAAAACTGACAAATACAGTACAGTACTCACGGCACAACTAACACATGGTGGATATTTGCTAGACTTATGTGTAGCCTCTCAAACTGAGATAATCACCAACATTAGAAAATGCTCTGCGATAGGCTAGAAAGTGCCAAGTAAGATAAAAGCTGAAATTAATTACCCAAATGAAAGAAATATTGACTTATTTGATATTTTATTGACGGGTACAGACTAACAACATCTCCTTATTTTCTATCTGACAATTCCGTAAGAGGAGGAAGTGCAAAGATAACGCCAAAGCCCCAAAGTGAACTGTAAAAAGATCATCTTTCTTTCCATTCTCCAGAACAAAGGAATCATCCAAAATTATCTAATAATAGAGCAAATCCATAAGATTAAGCTTAAAAGTGTTCAAAATGCATTTCTATTTTTTTCATCTAAAGTAACAGTTTTTAATAGATAATCTATACTGATACTGACTTGTACAACAATAAAAAATGTGTTTATGTAGGCATAGTAATTCACATTTCACTAAGCATATAAAAATAGTGAATAAAATTAGCAATCTTCTCTCTTTTTTCAATTGACCTGGAAATCTCTTCATAGGCTCCATCACTTTATTTAAAATTCCTGTTGGAGAATCTTCATGATCATCCCACAACTCTTAACCTTTTGTGTGAATAAAGTCATTTAAAATATGATTTATATTAAAAGGAGTAGAAATGTGTTATCCTGTAATAAAACACTATTCCAATGCATCTAATAACTAATATTTGTATAGAGCATCACTTTGAACACCATGCTTAATATAAAAAAGTAGTTTTTAAATTAAAATAAATGTTAAAAAATTAAAATAAACATTAAGAGTTTCCTTTGTTGCAATAAAATTGAGCAAATATATGTATAAATTGCTAGAATCCATGAAATTCTTAGAGGTACTTTGCTGTTGCTTCTTTAATAAATCCCATCATTTAAATATTTTTCTGTGGATTATCTCATTTAGTAATAATCATTCTCTCAGAAATATATAAAAAGTAGCATTGTGTTATTTAATAAATTAATTGGGGGTAGGTACTGGGAATTGAAACTAGAGGTGCTTTACCACAGTGCAACATCCCCAATTCTTTTTATTTTTTATTTTGAGACTGGGTTTTGATAGGTTGCTCAGGTTGGCCTCAAACTTACAATCCTCCTGCCTTAGCCTTCTGAGTTGCTGAGATTACAGGCCTGTGCCACACCCAATTAATAATTTTTAGTTTTAAACACTTCTCCTGATTTTGTAAGGAATGTTGCAGTGTCTGTATCTACCTAATTTCCTTAGGGTAATTTTCTTTTTTCTAGATAATACTTCATAAATATAAAATTTGTCAATACTAATTTTTGGGCTAAGTGTTCTATTAATTAAAATGAATTTGAAATACCATTTCACTCAGATATTTAGTGTCTACTTGACATTTATACAGTGAGAAATTATGTTTCACTTTTATAAAGTCTCTACATTTGGCAGAAGATAATTTTAAATAAATTTTCCAATAAAATTGAAAATCATCAAAGTATTTTGGAGGTAACCATTGCATTTTTGGAAAAAAATGTAAAATAACTTCCAATACTTTAACAACATAAAAGCTCTTTGTTCATACTGGTAAAATATGAAGACATAGGTCCAACAATTTATCAAAAATAATCTTCATACTTGCTTAGATGTTAATATCATTATCACTGTTTACAAATATTTACAAATGTTAATAATGGAATTGATGAAATTGATTATACTTTAGAGAAGTTTCGTTTTCTCATAATATGTCTGCAACAAACTATCGTTTAACTCTTCTAGTCTAGACCTTATATAGTTCTAATCTCTGACATTATATATTCTAACTGTGTTATTTATCAGTTCCACATAATAGAAAAATTCAAAAGTATTTCTGTACGCAGTGCTTCCATTTTCTGTTTCCTGTTCTTTCTGGGTTTCTTCTTGTTTTTCCATATAATTTCTGCTTGTTAATGGTTGAAAATCATCTAGTTTGAGACATATAAATTAGACAATTATATATATTACATATATTATATAATAGTATATATTTACATATATACCCAAACATCCCATATCATGTTATATACATTATACATATATAATAAAATTTATTTAAAAATTTTTCCTTGCTTCCATTTTTACCCTTATATTTTCAAGTCAGAGCTTTATACATGAGAAAACAAATTTTGTCACACTTTACTATGTTGCTTATTTCCACTGACTTTTTGTTATAATCCATAAAAACACACATTTTCCTGTGGCCTCTAAGCTGCTCATTTTGGACTTACACCATCAATTCAGCTTCTGTTTTGAGTTTCTATATAACATTGTAAGCATATTGGCTTGTTTTTCTTCAATTATGACAAGGTAATTGTGCCTCAGGAACTTTGCATTCATTGCAACATTTGAATTTTTTCATTTTTTAACTACTTCTTCCTTCATTTCAGAATTTTTTCTCAAATACCCCCTTCATAAATGTTTTTCTAATTTCTACTCTCTACCTTCGTACTGCATAGGAATACCTGCCACATAATTATTTTTAGTATCTAACTTTTTCATTAATACATAAATTTGATGAAGAAATTTAATTTGTCTTATTCATTGTTTTGTCTCTGGTGTCTTGAGTATAATTTAGAATACAACAAGCTGTGAAAAAAGAAAAATTGAATAGATAATTTAACATGAATTAATACAAGAAATATGTTTTTTAAATAAATATTAAATAATCTCAATAACTAACATAATTAAGGTCATCATAAACTTAAACATGAACTTCCAAATACATTTTCATGTATCATCCATTCAACATTTCATTGCAAGTCTGATAATTCAGATATTTAAATGCTATTGTTGTCCTGTAAAGTTTCAAATTAAACAACATCCTGTATCTCAGTGCAATCTCATCTTCATAATTCAAGAACTATAAAAGTTTGCTCCTCCCTGCCTCCTTTCAAGATTAGATCCTGAATAACATACTTGTTTAGACATGCGGACATGCAAGCTTGAGTCATGTACTTCTACCCGTGTTGTTTTGGCATATAATAATAACATTTGTTGTAAATGTAATAAAATATTTACAGTAAGATACAAAATTCATTTAGGAGTTAGAAAAAGATGATGCAGATACATAAAATCTTTGCATTTTCTTTACTTAAAACTTTGGTATGGAACATGCATTCTCTCATTCATCACTATCATCACCTCTTTTTATTTCCTTAATCTCTTTGATTTTACTGGTTTCCACTCTCTGATAATTATTGTAAGGAATTACATTTAGGGCTTTTTAAGATATCTAAAACAATTTTTCAAATGTAGAGGGAAAACTGAAAATGAAAAGCTTATTTGTATAATGATCATTCTGATTTTTACCGTTTCATAATTGATACCCTTGCGAAAAATCCCAATGTACACAGGCAAAGTTTGCAGTTTCCTTGATTGTAGATTAAAGATACAAAAATCTAACCACAAGTAATTTGGAAACTCAGTGGATCTTGTTTCCTGTCAAGAGTCAAAATCTCATAGAAGTATAAACTATAAAAACCCCTGTTTGGGTGAGAATGTTGGGAATGTTTTTTTAAGAAAATTACCGTTTCCACTCTTTTTAACTTTCTATGTTGTATGTAGCATTCTCCTGATCTTTTTGCTTTGTGAACACTTGCAGGCACAAGACTGCATGACAGGAGCCAAATTCTATGGAGTGCTTCACTGAATGTGAGAACTCTGAAGTCTATTCCTCTAGGTCACATTCCCAGCGATGCTGACATCCTTGCTTTGGGCTTTCAACTGGTCTGTTTTTCTTAACACCATTATCATCATCATTGATGGCTTTTCTTATGCTGTGTATTTTGCTCAGCTTTCCCTGCATTCTCTTTCTAGTAATCCTACGTATTTTGAAAGATTCTTTCAACTCTCATTGAATTATGAGGCTTTTTTGAAATGCTCTGTAAAAATTATATGCTAATCTTTTATAATTAAAAACTTTATTGTTGCATTATAATTATACATAATAGTGAGATTTGTTTTTACATTCTTATGCATGCACATAACATAAATGAAATTGAGCAAAACTAAAAACTCTTTTAAACCCTCTTGGTTACAGATACACCAGCTTCCACCAGTCTGCTTCAATGTTAAGTTTCTTGGCGGCATGTGGGCCTTTCTTGCATTTTTATCAACTACACTCTTCATAGCATCTCAAAGTGAGCAGATACTTGACAAATATTTATTGAATTGAATTGCAACATCATTAATATTTTTTAAAATTTCCTTTTTTTTCCTGCAGTAGAATAGAAGCATCATGAAAGCAAACTTGGATCTCTTATTCACTCATGTTATGTGATTTTTGGAAATAGAACTTGACCCATCACAAAATCTCAATAAACAGTTAAATAAATTAAATTACTAAATAGACATTTAACATTTTAAGTAACTACATCAGTTACCTTATGCTTCTCATTTATTTAATTTTTAAATAAGAAACATAATGAGTCACAAAATTTCCAGGTAAGGCAGACATAATGGACAGAGGTATATAAATTGTGATCAATCATAATTTATTTAGAATGGCGATTCTTTGATTTCTAAGACATTTTGTTTTTGAAATGTTATTTTATCCACGTTAAGCAAAATAGCAGTTGTCAGAGATTATTGATCTAGATAAGAATCCAGATCACCAAACTGTGCTTTATTTTCTCTCCTCGTGGAAGCTAATTCTGTCATGTGCATGTTGAAAGTATTTAATTCTGTGCTTTCTCTGTACATCTATGAGTTTGCAATTATAAGTTTACTATATTTTGCATACAAACATCAAGATAATTTATAATTTGCTTGGTTTTTTTCTTTTTTACCTCTGGGATTAATTACCATGACTTTAAATTTTAACAATGTTTGAATTTTTTTTTTCAGAGATGAGTGGTGTGAAATCTCTCAGCGAGAAGAACCAGTAAGTACACATTTAAACCTGAGTAATTTAACTTTCATTTGTACAGAAACATGGAATCAGTAGTGGAAGAAAATTGATACAAATTTTAATTTGTATGTTTGTGAACTGAAGAATTTAGAAAATGAAGACACAACAATCTCACAAGTTGTTTTTTTTTTTTTCCTTTAAAGACAACCCAATTTTTAAAATTTGTTTTCTTTTATTTGTAGATGGATACAATACCTTTACTTTATTTATTTATGTGGTGCTGAGGATCGAACCCAGTGCCTGAGGCATGTGAGGCAAGTGCTTCACCACTGAACCACAACCCCAGCCCATCACAGGTTATTTAATAAAGTCTTTCCTTCAAAATAAGAGCCTTCTTCTAAGTCCCTCAAAACCTAAAAATATCTCCTACAATCTAGTGTGCCTGCAGTATCCCCAAGACACACCTTATACATACTTAGAATTTGTAACCTTTAAAACAGATGCTGCCCAGAATATTTTGTGAGTTTGACGATATGTTCACATTGCTAATGCTATGTTTAAAACAGATAATAGTGAATACTTCCTTCTATTTTAAATTATCTCATCTTAATTATTTTTTTTTTCAAAATCATGAAAAAACATGATAGAAAATAGTTTAGAGCTGTGGTCATGAGTAAATACACACAAGAGAGTTTAACTATCTAGATGTATTTATGCCTGTACACCTAAGTCAAATGTAGAGAGTTCTGCTTTATTCATTTAAATGTCAGTAGCTGGTGCCTAATGCATCTGAAGTACAGGTCCATATTGCATTTCAAGTATACTTCAGGAGGACTCAGGAGGTCCCAGAAGCCCCCTGAGTTTTTTCCAGTGCCCTTTATTGTGGTCGCATATCCTATAAAGTAGCTCCGAGGATTTGCCATTTTCCCGGGAATTCTTTAAGGGAGCTTGGATTTATCAAGCCAATTAAACAAAGTTCTTTGTAAATAAGTCAATCAAGAGATATTGGGGAGGGCTGGAGTTATAGCTCAGTGGCAGAGTGCTTGTCTAGCACATGTGAGGCCCTGGGTTCAATCTGCAACACCATATAAAAATAAATAAATAAAATGAAGGTAGTGTGTCCATCTACAACTTAAAAACATGTATATATTTACAAAAAAGATTTTTGAGGAAAAAAATCTGAGACCATTTATTGTTTTGTTGTTTGGTTGGTTTTCCTAGAAGCAGCAAGATAAATTGTACTTTATTCTGTACATAAGCATTATTTTTGTAATAGTCACAAGTTACCAAATGGGGAATAATTAGTAGAAACTATTATCTTCCTAATTAATTAATGCAGAAAGTGCTACAATATGCTGCAAAGGCACTTATAAATCCTTGCATACATTGAAATTTTGCAAATGCTCTCTAAAGGACAAATTTTTATATGATTTATATTCCTCTAAAATATGTAGAGTAGTTTACAATAGTTTAATGACATTAAAATGCTAATTAATGATACTTAGCAGAAATCAAGGGCTTTCATTTGATGGGCTCAAAGTGGTAGGAAAATAATTTCTTAGAGCATTACAACGCTAATTTAAAATTGTAACTCTTCTTTAATAAATTAGTTTTAAGCATAGCACGAGAAGAGTTGAAGTAATGGATAAAATAAAAATTGCTAGATTTTATATGTTGCTAAAAATGAAAGGTACAGGAAGAGAGAATGGAAATGTATTATCACTTTATAACTCAAGTACACAAACCAAGCTTTTTATATTGATTTTAATATCTCCATTTTGTTTTGATAAAATACAATGTGTCTAAAACAAAACTTTTTTTAAAAATGATAGCAACATAGGAATGATAAGGAGCATCCAAAATACATGCCATCTGTGATTTTTCTTTCTGTTTTCTAGGCTTAAACTTATTTAAATGATTATTGAGTCAGCAATTTTTGTTTTCAAAATAATGGTGTTCATTTGTTTCTACAAGTAATAAAATTTTCAATAAAGCTATGAAAATGAAGATGGATATGAATTTAAACACCCATGTCACATGTCTGTTAATAGCAATGACTGATAATCAGACTTATAATTGGTATTAGTATTGAGGAGGCAAATGTTGTAATAAAGACAATTGACTTGGAATAAGAGATTATGTAAATTCTTTAATAATTATGTGGTCTTGAATTAGAACCTTAATGTCTCAGATTTGGGTCCATCTAAAAAATGTAACAAATATTAGCTAACCTTGATAGTAACCTTGATACTATCCAACATAACTATATACACACACACACACACACACACACACACACACACATATATATGTATGTGTGTATTCCAATATGTATTTACATTTTTATATATATTTACTTGTTTCATTTCACTTTGGTTTTGTTATTTGACATAAATAGCTACACAAAGTAAAACATTTTGAATATAATTTTCAGGAAACCATCAGAACTTATAAATTTCATAATTAACATCTAGATTGATTTCTTAAAATACATTTCCAGATTTACTATAAATATTTTGTATTTCCTTCTTTATAGAACTTAATAAACTTTCTTGGTTAATATTTTGCCCCATCAAATATTAAAACCTAGATGTCTTCAAAACAGTCCCACTTTCTCCATTTTCTTTAACATGTCCTCTCATTCACACTAAATTCACAGGAGAAAAGGAATACAAATTTAGCATATTGCCACAAAGAATAAAATTACAAGTTAATGGAACACATCTGAATTCTATAACATTAATTTTTATATCCTATACATGAGATCATGTGGTTCTTAAATTTGATGTAAATATATACTATCAAATTTTCACTGTATAGATTGCTAGATTAAATTCAAAAATATTTCTATCCACTATATCAAACATATTTGCATAATTACTTCTTGCTATTATTGTGACTCATTCACATTTAGATTTTTAGTTATTCATTTGAGGTCCAAACTTACATGTGATGTTATATAGGCATCAAGTTTCATGATTCTGTATTTAGTAAACTAGCTTTTTACATCTCATTTATTAATAATCATTTCTTATAGAAAGTATCACTCATTATGTTCTGAGGCATGCATGATCTGATCAAAAACTTTGCCTTTCATTCTGTTGAACAATTTGTCTATTTGGGAAGATTAAGAATTTGTGCTATTCTGTTCCAGTGTGATATTAATCTGTTGTTTTTGTTTTCTTTGCATTTGTTTTGCAAAGCTTGTGTTTGTTTTTTGGGTCAAAATAATGTTTGCTTAAGCAAATTCTTTGGAATGTTTTCCTGCTTCAGTATTCTGGAATTGTGCGGAAATGATATAATTACTTTGTAATTTTTAATAAAATTTATTAGTGAGCCAATCTGTACCTTTAAAAGGGTAATACTTCATGACCAAGTGGAGCTCACGAAGTAAGCATAAGTTTTGCTGGTTTAGTGGTTCAAAAATAAGTATGATTCATCCTGGCAGGAAACTAAACAAGGAAACACATCTGATCATCAAATTTAATTTCTATCTTACTGGTTTTCCTTAATGGTTATGGGTTACATGTTTTTTCTTTTGAATTTTGACTGGTAACTTTCTTGCAAAATCTGGAATTAATTTTTTGCTCACTCCTGTTTTAGTTTTGTTATTTGACTGATAATTACATTTACAATTCCAAATTTCTATAAGAGTCAATGGTATTATTGTTATACAAATTTTGATACTCATCAGTATTTCTTATTTTCATTCATGACTCTTCCTCAATACAAGCATTGATTGCAACAGTATGTCAAAGCTAAACATGGGGTTTCAAAATGTACTCATTGATAAGTGGATGCTTAATCCATAATGTGAGGAAGGACACGGGAACAATGGTGGAACTCTGTTCACAGGGGTATAAGCGGGAAGGGGGCATGGGGACAGTAAAGGTGGTGGAATATGATGGCCATCAGAGCCCTCGCTTTATGTATGACTGCATGTATGTTGTAATTCTATATCACTTACAACCAGAGAAATGAAATGTTATCCTCCATCTGTGTACAATGAATCAAATTGCACTCTGATATCATGTAAACCTAAATAGAACAAATAAATATGGAAAAAATGTATCCTTCTTCTATTAATATCTAACCTGTATATAATATGTAATATTAGGTTGCATTATGATCAGAGAACATTATCTATTTGAAGATACATATTTCTTTCTATGTAGTAATATATAATATTTATATAATTTAAAGATATATTTACATAGTTACATAACAAAATTATATAAACAATATGAATGTTATAAATGATTATACAAATTTTAATATATTACATTAAGCATAGAGATTATGTTACAATATATTATATATTACATGTACAAGTATAACATTGTATTGTCCCTTCAATTTCTTCACAACCTAATATTATCTTTGGAAATATATTGCATTAGCTACTATTTTTTAAAGCATATAGTGTTTAATATCATATTTTTGAACATGCTTTGCAAATCACTTTTAATACATGAGTAGGATAAATTTCCACATATTGTTTTCATTTCTCAGATGTAGTATTTGACACATTAAAGCCCATACAGATATTTAGTTTTAAAAGTTTTAAGTAATTAATACAATCTTGCCAATTTTTATGAATTCAAATTTTATTTTGCTATGTCCCTAACAAAATACAACAACAGCATAATCTTTTAAAAAAATGATTAATGTTTATGTTGACCATTTACTATAATTCAGAGGCATATCAGCTACTCAACTGATTTTTTTCACTTTCATTCTGAGTTATTTATAATTGAGTACAGCTGCAATACATACCCTGATGCCTAGTTTATTATTTCAATTGATGCAAAAGTCTAGAAAATCAGACTTAAATGAAATTATCATAGCTATTTATGATGTATGAGAATTATCTTAAATAATTCAAATATAATTTGCCTTTTTATATACATTTACTTGTTATGCTTTACTTTCTAAATATTTTGAGGATGCTAAACAGTTAAAATGTTCCCAAGGTATGATATTTACAAGAAATTTAGATTAAAGCATAGGTTAGTCAGGCACAAAGGTGCACTTTTGTAATCATGGCAACCTGGGAGACTGAGGCAGGTAGACTGCAAGCATGAGGTCAGCCTCAGGTACTTAGCAAGACTCTACTTAGCAACTTATTGAGATATTTCTAAAATAAAAATATAATTGAACTGGGGATGTAGCTCAGTCATAAAGTGTCCATGGGTTCAGTCTCCAGTATAAAAAAAGTTTGGTTAAATATTTACTCTTCATAAATTACCTATTACTTTTGAGAATACAAGTACTCTATGCTGATTAATTTGATTCAGGATAAGGCAAAACTTGATTCACTGTCAAAGACTTACAAATTTTGATTTCAATGAGAATTTTTCTTTATATATCAAAAATAATTTCCTTACAACAGGCTAATTTCCACACTAAGTGTCAAACATATTGTGTGCAATCTTTTTAATGTTAACTTACACAAAATTAGTTTAAGTAATTTTGTAGTCTTTTCACCCTGAATAAGATTTTAAATTTATGAAATATATTTAGAATATATGAAATAACCCTTAGTGATTTTAACTATGTATAATGTATGTTAAACAAATTATTATTTATTGAATATATTACTAACAGTGATATTTTCTAAACTATTAAAATTCAAAAAATTATGTAAATTTTTCCTTAAAAATAAATGCATTTAATATATTTGAATATATCATTGCCCTGATCTCCAGCATCAACAATTATTAGAAATTGTTTTGTTTCCCTGGTTACTTTTGACTTTCTCTTGCAAAGCACCTCTTTCTCAAAAACTCTTCTCAAATCCCTCTTCACCCTTTTGGTCTTTATTGACCTTCCCTCCTATTTCACAGAGGAAATAAAGGTCTCCCTGTGCCTATAATTTCCTTGCACTAACCTAGAGCTGAAGAGAACTTCTAAAATAAAAATCTCATCATGTTATGACCTCTATTGGAAGTATTCACTCATGCCTCACTGTGTGTATAGAAGGCTTCTTGCGTGGGCTGTGGATGGGGTCACACATTACTTCTTTTCAGCTACTTTCTTCCTTGCTTGGCTGTACCATAGAGGCAACATCATTGAACACTGACTTTCCTGTTCTCTTTCGCTGGTGCATAGCAATGTGATTCTCTTTCAGCTCATGAGATGTGGGGAAATCCTTCTAAGGAATAAGGTTTCTTGTCTTCCCAGATGAAAATCCAGATATTTAGGTAAAGGAGGATGTTTTCAGCCAGCACCTCTCCCAAATGACAGAGGAATAAACACTATATTTATAAGATTAGTAAATATCAGATATAGAATTTAAAATGTTTTCTGGTGCTCCACCAATACATTTTATATGTTATATCTACCTACTATTACAAAAGTATAAAATGCAGAGGTTTTTTTTTTCGTTTTTATGTATCAGAAAACACTTATTTGGAAAGAAATTTAGTGGCTGGTCCAAGGTCGCATAGCTAATAAGTAACAAACTGGAAAAACTGGAAATAGAATGATATGACTTCATACAGTGGGATGTTACTCAGTTTTACTATGACTTTTCTCCTTCCATTGTCTTCAGTATTCCTTATACTATTTCCTCTCCCCCTTGATTTTTATATTTTAAAACAATATTGTCTACATTTCCAATGCTTTAAGACAACATACACTCTGTTTTCTTTGGGCTTTTACAAAAAAATCTTTATTCTTCATCTCTTCACCTTAGGAATATCCTGCTATGTCTCAATGGACTTATCATTTATTTTGCTTGGTTGTCTGTTTTATTCTCATATACTCCAATATTTCTGTTTATCACACCATGTGTTATTGAAAAAATATTTTATATCAGATTTTAAAAGGCTGCCTCTTGTGCCAGAATATGTTCTGTGTCATGTCTATCTTTGTGTACCAAATATCTGGCCCATTTGAGCTAAAGTTAAAGTCTGCCTCACAGAAAAGAACACCTGCGAGATGTGGATTTAAATACCAGATGAGGGAGTACAAGAGAACATATGAATTATATTCCCACATATAAATTAAATAGATTGTACAAATATAATTCCATTTACTTTAAAGGATGATGCATTAGATAGATCTATTGAATTAAAACATAATAATAGAACTTGTGTGACATTCATCATTGTCCCACTATATAAGTTAAACTGTATATTGATACATTGATATCCAAAGAAACCCAATGAGATATTGAGACTGTCTTTAAAAACCCACTATATATCTACATATACATAGCATTATATATCTCTATCTATAGCATTTTATATGACACTTATAGAACTTTAAATAAAAAAGTTAAATGACTCTTTAATATATTTTTAAGAACTCTTCAAAAGACAAATTCATTTTTTCTTACAACATATTCTAGGAGGAACCAGATAGTCTAAATAAAATTAATTTATTACAGCTTTTAAAAATCATACTTTAAAATCAAAAAGTTGAAAAACAGATTTCTTATGCTTTCTCATAGAAACATTAATTAACATGAAAGAAATTTGTCTTATATTCCTTAGGGATTCAAGGTTAAATTGGATCTTACCATCCAAATAACTATTTTCTAATGAAATAGGTAAGGTAATAAAATGTTTTTATGTTCCGGAATTGATTCATATATTATGCAGAAGATTAAAAATTAAGTGGGTCATATAAAATGCTTTTATGAAAAGGGTCAGAGGATTTTGACAAAAGTTAAAATTATGTTGATGGTAAAATTAAGCTTTCAGTTATCTCATATGTACTACATTTTTATAAAGTTCAATAATTTTATCAGTATCACACATGCTATTTGACATACATTGCTTACCAAATGTTGATGTTTCTACTTCACGGAAGAGAACTCCTGCTTTCTAAAAGTGGAAGTTTTTAGTGCATCCCACACTTCATGAAAATAATGCACAACTCACAAAGATGTTAGGGTGTTAACAGAATTCTGTGTGATGTTCCCTGTTCTTTAATATATCCCTAAGGAAACTGAGGGAAATGCTGAGGAAGTCAGCATTTTTCCATTATATAAGACTTGAAGGTTGTGAACGTATCACTGATAACTCACAAAGGAAAAGGAAAAGGTTTTGAATATTTAAGCATTGTTAATTAGTTATTACATATGTATGTATATAGAGATAAAAAATTAAGGAATTCAATTAATAAAAATGGATTTTTTAAAAAGCTAGTCTACTAGAAATTCACATATTTAATAATCATTTTGTTTGAAATTTTAGATTACCACATGATATTTAATAATCATTTTGTTTAAATTTTTAGTTGATCATAGATATTTTGGTATGATTTGGAAAACAGAAACAAAAGCAAAACATGGTCTGTAGTGTTTTTGTTTAGATTTATTTTAGTTAAATTTTCTGGTCTGTCACATTTTAGTTTATAAATTCTAGGTATGTTTTTAAAGCTGAGCTTCAGGGCTTTTTGTCTTGCTTTAATTTCTGTAACAGAGGCCGTGAGTCTCAGTTGAAAGAATATATAAAAAAATGTTTATATATAATGTGTACCTGGTCTATAGTAGGCACTTAATATATAAAACTTGTATTATCTAAAACATGCTAAAGTGATGGAGGGCTTTTCCTAATGTTTCACTTAATAACTACTTTACTACTCAATCTTACAACATAACTAATGACATAAAGATACTTCTGTTTATTCTTTTTTAAAATTTTATTTAGTGGTCTCTCTAGAGTTTGCAATATACATTCACAACTAATTTAAATTCACTCTCAAGTAACACTATACCATTTAATGGAGGGTGTAAGTACCTAGTAATAACAAGACAATTCTTGCTTCACATCACTTAATTATTGTTATTTATTTCACTCATATATAAGTATACATAGTATGTATGTTCAAGTGTCTCTCTGTGTGTGTAGCATGTGCCACTTATGTATAGGTATACCTAGTATGTTGTGTGGGGGTGTATGGATATATAATATATATATTTATATTGTGTGTGTATATATGTGTATATACATGAATGTATATGACATGTGTTTATACATGATATATACATAAGCACATGCATTTGTATACAATGTTATATTAAACTTATCTTAAAAAATCAATTAACAGTAAGAAAAATGAAAGTATTTTACTTTCATTTATTACTTATTTGTTGCTCATTCTTTCTTTATTAAGTATCTAACTTGTTATTTTCCTTCTTTCTAAAGAACTTATTTCTTGGAAGACAGGTACTATAACCAAATTCTCTCCATTTTTATATCCCCAAGAAAGGACTTTGACTTAACTTTTCAGGGAAAGTTTCACAGTACACTGAATTGTAGGTTGGTGGGTGTTTTGCTTTAAAACTTTAAATATTTCACTCCATTTTATTCCTGTTTGCAGTTTCTGAGGATAAGCTGAATGCAATTGTTATTTTCACTCCTCTACAGATAAATTGTTTGAAATCTCTGGCTTCTGGCACCATTTTTTCTTCATTTTTGATTTTCTTTAATTGGAAAATAATACACTTAGTTGTAGACTTTTTTTTGTCCTTTATTTTGTTTAGTTTTCTTTCAGCTTCCTGGTTCTGTAATTGTGTGTGACATAAATTTGAATAATTCTCAGACATTATTCTTTTGAACATTTCTTCTGTTCCCTTTTCTCCTTCTCATATTCCCATTGCAGTATTATAGCTTTTGTCTTTGTCTCACAGTTCTTGGATATTCTCTTATGTTCTTCTTCAATCTTTGTGCTCTGGCTTTATAATTTTGACAGGTGCTATCCAGACATGCTCAAGTCCAGAGCGTCTTTCCTCAACTGTGTCTATTTTGTTAAGCCCATCTAAAACATTCTTATTTTGTTACGATATATTTTATCTCTGCCATTTTATTGTGGTTCCATCCTAAGATGTTCATCTCTCTCCATCATCGCCCATCTTTACTTCCATGTTGCCTATTTTCATCATTAGGGCCCTCAGCATATTAATCCTAGTGGTTTCTAATTATCGGTCTAATAATTCCAGGAGCCCTGATGTGTGTTTCTGATGCTTCTTCAAATGGGGATCTTTGTCTTTTTTATGTGTCTTATAATTTTTTTTTTCTTGAAAACTAAATATGGTGGACTTTTTAGAAGAAATGACTTTCAATAGGCTTTAAGTACTGGGGTGTCAAGGGGTAGGCGAGGAAAGCATTTGCTCAGTCTTTTGGTCAGTTTGTACCTGCAGACTGTGGACTTCACAGACATGTCTCTCTGTTTCCCACCTTTCTTCTCCACCTAAGTGGGCCAGAGTGGGCTAGAGTTGGGAATTTCTCTTCTCTATGTTAAAACCTCGTAAGGTTAGTTTGTGGTTAATCAGTTTATCCTGTTTATCATGAAAGCAGACATTGTTAAGAAGGACAGATGCTCTAGCATATTTCAAAATAGTTCTTTTTGTCTCATTCCTGACAAAATTACAGGGTGATTTACTATAATAGATCTATGTGAATGAATCCTTGAATAAAAGTTTTTTTGTTTGCTTGTTTTATGGTACCAGGGATTGAACTCAGGGGTACTTAACCACTGAGCCACATCCCCAGCCCTATTTTGTATTTTATGTAAAGACAGGGTTTCACTGAGTTGCTTAGCGCCTCGCTGTTGCTGAGGCTGTCTTTGCACTCCCAATTCTCCTGTCTCAGTCTCCCAAAGTGCTGGGATTATAGGCGTGCGCCACCATGCCCAGCTTAAAAGTATTATTTTTTTTTAGAGGAATAAACTTGAGGAATTTGGAGAGAATTGAAAACACTTGTTTAAAACTTCTCCAAATTGTGATATAAATAAACTAATAATATTTATTTCATCTTTTTTTCTCCAGCCTTCATAGAAAATGGGACAATTTTGTGTAAATATAAGGTAATACTTATTTTTCTAATGAATCATGAAATTCAATGCAGAGAATTATGTCTTAGAGTGAAGCTGTCTAATAAAACTTTTATTGATAATGGAAATTTATGCAATAAAAAGTAGCTAATTCTTGCATATGAATATCTTTTAATACCTGGAATATGGTTAGCGTGAATGAAAAACTGAGTTTTTAATATGTTTAACTTAATTCTAATTTTTACAGCGATTGTTAAATAGTACAGACTTAGAACATGAATTTTCTTAGATACAATCATATATTGTTCAGATTACTTTCCTAACAAATGTTTTATAAAAGGAAAGACATAAAGTAAAATATTAGTTTAAATTACAAAATTCTTCAGGATATTGTGCATTATTAGAGTAAATTAATGATTCATAGGGAGAGTTTAAAATTAATTATTAAATCCCCCACAGACCACAATTGGTAACAGATTTTCAGTCAAACTTATTATTGAGCACTACTTCATTATTAATTACACGAATTGTCCAATATTATTCAGGTCTGGCTAAAAAACATTCACACACTCATGAACACGTACACAGTCATTTACTAAAAATATATATTTACAACTTGCTTGAAGTTTACTAACAATTCTACTGTATTTAATTCAATGAGAGAAAGACTAGTCTGTATTTTCCATACTAGAAATGCTAGAGATGTTTATGCACATTTTCAAATTTACTGAACCTGTGTGAATATTTTTATCTGCTACAAGAGCCCGGAAAAGTCTTTTCCAAATGCTCTAAACCTTTTGCCATGAGTACTCATTAGTAGAATTGTTTCTAATTTTAACATCAATATGATTGGTTTTATGAAACATAGCATCAACTGATTAGTTAGAAATAAGTTGAAATATGAAGTGGCCTTTTTAAATTTTAGGGTAAATTATTAACAAACAAGTTTTTTTCTTTTTAGGTGAAGTGCAGAGACATGAAAATTCCATGTTTTTAATAACTGATAAAATTACTACCTATTACTTAAATATTAACCATCTCTATATCTCTCAGCCCAAACCATTATTTTATGAAAAAATTGTGCAAACTATTGAATCTATGTCCTCTAAGCAAAGTTCCTTTTGGGTTCTCATAGCTGGGGATTTAGTGGGTGGTAGGAGGAGGGACTCGGGTATACTTATTTGATGAACTAAAGTCTATAAGACAGCAACTTATTCCACAGGCTTCAATTCAACAACTCTTTGTGCTTTAACAATTATTGGTTGATTATCTATTATACAGGGGAAACTGCAGCCAGTGGCAAAGAATATCATTAAAGGAGCTTGGGACCATGTCCTAAGGAGTTCATTCTATCAGAAAATACCAGTACAAAATGGATGAAGCATCATGTGATACACATACATGCCCTGTGTATGGCATTCAGTAGGAGATAAAGTTATTCTGTGGAATCTTGAAAGCAGAGTAGAAAGCAGATGAATTGATTAACATATTTTACAAAAAGATGTCTTGAATGTCTTGAATGCATGGTGTTGCATTCAGTGATATATCCATAGGACAATTAAGGTAGATATGGAGAAAAGAATGAAAGGGTGATGAGATTCAAGAATAATCATTCTGAAGTTACCAGTCATAGCAGTTTTTTTCATGCATGTCAAAACTTTTGGTGTGTTCTCTTCAAATTAAATATACCCATTGGCTGATTTTAATCAAAGTATTATGAAATTGAATTATAGAAATATCATTCCAGGTGGTTTTATGAAGGTTGAAATAAAGGGCATTGCTAAGAAGTATAGGAGTATTGAAAAAGAATAATGTAAAATAGCATGATGATAGAAGAAGCTAAAAAGCTTTGAATTAAAGCATTAGCAATGGAGGATAGGCAGATGCACTAGATCAAAAGACACCAGTTCATAATATTTTCCTCTCTCTTTACCTCACTCTCCTTGCCTTCTTCTGTGGTGTGGATATGAATTGTCCCACAAGAGTTCATATGTTAGAAGGTTGGTCCCAAGTATGGCAATATAAATAAGTGATAGGATCTTTAAGAAGTAGGGCTTAATGGGAGAACCTTATCATCAGGAGCGAGCCTTTGGAAGGGATTAAAGTAGTTCTCATGAGAACAAGTTGTTATAAAAGAGCCCCTAGTTTGCTCCGGTTTCCTATTTTTCTTCTCTTCTCCCCTGGCCTCCCACCATTGTGGTACATCTGCCACAAGGTCTGTACCAGAGCTGAATTAATACTTGTGTCATAAACTCAAATCTTCAAAACTGAAGTAAATAAGCCTCTTTTCTTTATAAAGTGCCCATATATGTTATATTTTGTTATACTAACAAAAAGTGGATTTATACACCACCCTTACAAAAAGTTTCTGCAGAACTATTAAGCATTTTTACTTTTCATCACCTTATTTTATTTTTCACTCATTCCCCTCTTTTATATAGATGGTTCAATAAAGAATTAGATATAAACAAAATTTTCAAGATTTTCATGTGTTAGTTCATTAACTATAACACTATAACATAATTCTACTAAGTTACAAACATCTCAGTATAAAGTACACTTTCCTCTCAGATTCTAATTGACTTTTGCAATTATATATTTGCTTTAATCTCTTGCTATAAAGATGAGACAATAACATTGTTCAGCTGTATAAACTAACCACTGCACATTGTTATCAGGGTAGCTGATTACATTCACCTACAATTCTCAACAGTTGTGAAAAACACAAATTTGACGTATTTTATTTTAATATTTTGAAATATTATGATTTCCCTACTTTCCTGAAAGGGTTATCAGTTTAGATCTTTCTTGTCTACTTGACCTGTTTCCTCCTTTATTATGTTTTTCTTTATAGTTAATAACTAAGAAAATACAGTTATGTTGAGTTAAGGTGTTCTTTACCCATCTTCTTATATTTAGGGTGGTTTATGTGTTTCCTATCCCATTCATTTCTAGATTAAAAACATTTAAAAAAGAAATAACCAAAAATGAAATATAATTATACCTTAAATATTGTCAAAGTGCAATTAGGAACTTGGTATGTAGAAAGTAGATGAGGAAGTGTTTAAAGTTAAATTGTAGCACAAGATAAGATGATCATTGTTGTGAATTGCTGAGAGCTTCATTTGGCCAGTGCACTCCAAATATGGAAAATTTTTCTAGTGACTCACATATGAGCATCTGATATTGGAGGAAGCACAGTGGGAAGTTACTAAGTGACAGTATTAAAAGATAGGCTTCAATATCAGTAGAGCTTAACTTTCCATCTTAGAAATGAACTTCAAAAGATTGTTCTTAAATCAATTGACATGCCAACATTTAATCTCATTAAATAAAGGATACTAGATTCCCAGAAATATAAGAGGACTTTATTATCCTAGTATTAGTCACTAGATTCACATCTCTAATTCATCCCTTATTCTTAATTAGTTTTATATTTCAGTGATGGAGAATTTTGCTTCTAATGTCAAGTCATTTTATTTTAAGGGCAACTTTTATTTAAAAAGTATTATCCTAGGGCAATCAGTCAAAATCCTTTTTCTTATAGTTCCACATTTTTATCTTAATTCTACCAACTAAGTAAATAAAGTTTGATTTTAAACTCATATCCACATTTTAAAAATGATGACTTCCAGGGATCCTGTAAATTTCCGAATAATTATAAACGATTGTATCATACTACTTCCTAATTATTGTCTTTTCCAAGTTAAAGATTCTCAAATTCTTTGATTATTCAGGTTCTAACTCTCTTTCCCATTTTGGATAAAGTACATTGAATACTGTTTAGTTTTTCCATAATACTCTGCTCCATTGAGCATCCAATACAACACCTGTGGATTGTCATATACTCAGATAACACAACTATTTTGTACTCATGTAAGATTATATCAACTTATAAAGCATTGCATTTATCTGCTAATTCATACAAATACCATTCTCATACCCCATTAGATGCAGCAACTGTCAGAGTTACACAAACAAGGAAAAATTTTTACAGTATAACACTAGGAACTCCAAATTATATAGTAGTTATAGCTACTGGCAAGAAGAAAACTGGTGTAATATCAAGAACTCTGAATTACAACTTAGGAACCTTATTTATATTTATTTATTTGGTACTGACAATTTAACTCAGAGTTTTGAGTTTTTTTTGTTTTTTTTTTAAAGCTGCATCCCCAGTCCTCTTTATTTTTTAAGACAGGGCCTACTCAATTTGCAGAGGATCTAACAAAGTTGCTGAGACTGTCCTTGAACTTATAATCCTTCTGCCTGAGTCTCCCAAATTGCTGGAATTATAGGTGTGCTCCACAGTGCCTGGTATCTGTAATACATTCTAAAGTGTGTAACATTATTTTTATGTGCCTTTAGCCAAGTCACTCTATTTTAGTCAGCTTTTCTGTTGCTGAGACCAAAAGACTTGACCAGAACTATTTTAGAAGAAGAAAAGCTTATTTGAGCTCATGGTTTCAGAGGTCTCAATCCACAGATGACTGACTCCATTGCTCTGAACTCAAGGAAAAGCAGAACATTGGGGAAGAATGGCATGATAGAGGAAAGCAGCTCAGGATGTGACGGTCAGGAAGCAGAGAAAGACTCCTCACAAGGGACAAAATATAAACTCCAAAGTCACCCCACCAATGACCCACTTCTTCCAGCCATACTCTATCTACCTCTGGCTACCACCTAGTTAATCCATTCAATTGGATTAATACACTGCTTAGGTTTAGACTCAGACTGAAACATCTCACCTCTAAATTTCTCGTGTGAATTACACATACACTTTTGGGGAATATCTCACATCTAAACAATACCACACTTAACTTTAGAACTTCTGTAAAATGAGTTTAGTGATGCTCACTCAAACAATGAAAAATCATTGAGGGCAATGAAATGTTATAAAAAGGAACATACTGCAGATTTCATGTGATGTGTTCCTTTTAATAACATATGTGCTTTGCATTGCTGTGACAAGATACCTGGCAAAGTCAACTTCAAAGGAGGAAAGAGTTTATTTTGATTCACAGTTTTATAGATTTCAGTCCTTGTGCTCTTTCTTCTGGCCTTGTGCTGAGACAACAGAGCATGGCAGAGCACATGTGGTAGAGCAAACTTAATGACTTCTTGGGAGCTGAGAACTGAAGAAAGACAACCAAAAACGTACCATGGTTCTAATATCCTCTTTAAGAGCACACTCAAAAAGATCTAACTTACTCCCACTAGGCCCCACCTCCTATTGGTTCCACCAGCCCGAATGGCACCACAGGCTGGAGATCAACCCTTAAATAAATTCAAGCTCTAAATTATAACATGTATGGAGATTGGAACAAAAGGAGAAATTTGGGGGAAACACTGGAACAGAGAGTCTCCAAACTCTTAATAATCCCTGTTTTTTATTCACTATGCTATTTTCCAGATTCCTAAAGACATTTTTCAACTTAGTTTTCACAGAATATGTCTGACTATATATTAACATGTGCTTTTTAGATGATTTTGATGTAAAAATAATTTTGCTAAATCTTACATACAATATCCACCTCTTGGAATTGTGTTATCTACTTTAAAAAAGCCTGTTAAACCTATCATTATTGCTATTTCTCAATGGCACTTTTCTAAGAAAATGATTTATATTGGGTCAATTCATTCATTTATTTTATTTGTGTTTTCTCATTTGTTCATTACATAATTTTCATAAAGTATGATTTTCAATGTCATCTTTATATCCCTGTAATGCTTAGGATAAAACAAAGATTGGGACCCTATAATAATGTAAACAAACAGCTTAAGTGCTCTGGATGTTGACAGATAAACAAACCAAAATAATACACATTTTCTGTGTTTACATAGACATAATGGAATATTGTGTATTGGGGATGACTACAAAAGCAAATAAAATATAAATGAGAGCACCAGATAGTGTGTGTTAAGTGCCAAATAAATGAGAGACAAAGATAATTTTGAACAGAAAAATATAGGTAGCTTTAGAAAAATTTAAAACATATTGCTCTTCATAACATGACAAGATAAGTACTGTGAAAATATTCCAGGTGGAGCAAATTAGATAAGAAAAGAAAATTTAGGGGTTATTGTGTTATCACAATGTTTGGTTTTACTATTTCTTCTGCCTTCCTCTTAGATTCAAATGCTATCAATTCTCCTATATCTTCCTTAAATTACATACTTTCAGCTCTCCTTGCATTTAGGAGTTGTTATTATTATATGTTCAAGGCAGACAAGACAGAGTGAGGTAGCATGATACAATGGTCAATGCTTACAAGTTATACCATCAGGAACAGTTTGTGAAAAAGCATGGGTCAACCACATAGAATTGTATAGGCAAGACTGGGTCCTCCCTACCCCAAGTGGGGTTTCTAATTCTTTCAAATTCTTATAACTCCAAATCCAGGATTTAGGATTATTTTTTTACTTGCCCCATTTCCATTTTCCTACCATGTCTTTTCTCCCACCAAAACAATATTTTAAACTGGTAAATCAATAAATTCTTGTTTCTATCAGAAAATGATACAGTGTACTTGAACACCTTTCCTCCATCTTCAAAATATGTTTACACAATCACTCATTATTTTTCCCAGCTAACGGGTTGTGATAACTGTCTCACAGTCATCTCCTGTATAGTGATGGGTCTTTTTGCTCTTCGTTGATTATGATACACATTCTAATAGTCACACCCTGAAAGTGTTATAACATGGAACATTCCTAATTCTAAAATTAGTTATTTTTTCTCATTCCTCTTCTCTAATCTCCCCAAGCTGTTCTTTGAAGTAACTGGGACCTTTGATTCCTCTCTATTTTCTCATAATGCATCAGCCACTGATTTCTCTCCATGGTTCCCTCAATGATAGTAACATCCCTTGTTTCATTTCTTGCTCCAAATGCTCAGCCTGTTTAAGTAGAACTTCTAGAGACTATATCAGAGCCGGAAATACTTGTACCATTATAAATTAATAGCATCATTAATGGACACCTTAAAATTGCTAAACTATTGTAATGTGTGAACAGAGTAGGAACCTTTCAAATCTTTCTCTATTCTCCCCAGTTCTCTTACATATAACTTCTCTAAATTTACTTTGTCCTTCAACTTTATTAAACAAAACTAAGAATGTATTTCATGCATACTTTTGTTATGAGGTAATTTTGTTACTATGGAAGTATATTCTAGATCTTGCCCCATTCACATTCTCAGGAACTTTAGTTTTACATTTGATTTCTTCCAACATTACCTTATAACATTCCCTCTTTACTGATGCTACCTTATCAGCATTAAAAATTCTTAAGCTTTGACAACTTTAATATATTACCCTTTGTGTTCATGCCACTTTATAATTGTTGCATACTGAATACCAAATTTGCAAAGTAAATATTCTATAGTTATTTATTAAACTGATCAGAACAGATACTGTACTTGATCTTAGGTAAAGCCCAAGAAAAGATTCTACAGTTGTTTATAATTTTCACTTTGTACTCTATACTGTTATTACTATTCCATTCTATACACCTCCCTCTAGTACTAATTTACTGAAACTGCTCATACCAAGCTCACCATTGGATAAGTAAATGAACTTGAGACTCTTCAGTCCTAAGTAAATACTCACAAATCTTTGAAATAACTGCCTTTTTTTAACAACTCCCTTCTCATGTCCTGCAAGACACCATCCTAAGTTTGTTTTTCTGTCTGGCTACTCTGTTTTAATTTGTGTGTGTGTGTGTGTGTGTGTGTGTGTGTATGTGTGTGCTGGTATCTTTTCCAGAATATAAGAAACTTTCAAAATTGTGTACAAAACCTGATCTCACACCATTCCAAGTAATCTCATGCATCAAATAGTTTTTATTAATATATATTCAAGCAATATCTTGCGCTATTTTTCCAGTATCCTTTCTTGTGTTATAGATGTTTGAGCAATACACATTAATAAGTACTTTCACCTGAATAATTGCAAGCATTTCAAATGTAGAATGTTTAAAATATGTC
This sequence comes from Geosciurus inauris, assembly GCA_004024805.1. Taxonomy (NCBI): domain Eukaryota; kingdom Metazoa; phylum Chordata; class Mammalia; order Rodentia; family Sciuridae; genus Geosciurus; species Geosciurus inauris. The sequence goes on from PVHX01004388.1 coordinate 37,810, forward strand.
ATAGTACTTCCCAAATATCTTCTTTTCTAGTTCTGTGTATCATGAAATACCTACTACACATTTGCTCAAAACAGAAATCTGGATCAAATTTGTTTTCTCCTATTCCTAATCAACACATAAGTTATATCAATTTTATTATTTTGCTTAAAATTTCTTCATTTCCACTGCCAGTGTTCTAATACTTAATACATCATTTCTCTTCTTGATTGTTATGACACATTCCTAACTAAAGTCTAAATAAATTTTTTCTACTTTTAATCCATTCTTTAAACTGCACCTTGAATAATAATATTTAAAAAATAAATATCTGATTATGTTATTTGCCTTTCTTAAGCTTTTCAGAATCTTCTTATTTACTTTTAGCTAAAGCAAGCAAAGATATTTAACATTGCTTGCTATGCCTTACCGGATGTGTTCTGTACTTAGTATTCCATTTATATCTCCCATCAGGTAAAAAAAAAAAAAAAAAAAAAAAAAGCCTCACACATTATGATCAATTCTGAAATAAATGCATGTTCTCAACTACTGAGAGTTCAGTAATTTTATTTGAAGGAATTTTGCTCTTTCCTGGAATGAATACTTTTAAAGTTTTAGTCATTGAAAAGAAGTTCAGCACAGATAGCTAAGGAATGACTTCATTTTTAAAACATCACCTCAGCATGGCATTTCTCTAAGATAGAATACAATAATTTATCCCACTTATGACAAATATTTTTTAAAGATATTCATCACTATTAAGGACATGGTGAATGTGTCCTTGTTTTAAAGAAAGCTCTGTATTTAGATTCAAACTTCTTACCTCAGAATTTCTCAACCTGATTTAAAACACATTCAATTATGGAGGTAAGGGAATGTTTGGAATTGCTTAATTAATTAGTATATGCTTGGAAATGTGTTCATAGAGAACACTGACATATTCAGTTTCATTTTAGAAATAAATGTATATTTCCATGTGAGAGTTAAAAGTTCTCTCCTGAAAAGAATCCCATATTTTAACATAAAATGTTGACATTAATTGATTTAATTTTAAGTCAACAGGTATATACCAATTTTATTATTTATATAATCCAGTAAACATACCAAATATAGAAATATACATATATATTATTGGATTAAAATTAAATTAGCTAATGACCTTAGTGTTCATTAATTTTCTTTTGTGGGAAAAATACTATTTTATTTTATTGCCAAAAGTATTTAAAAAAAAATAAGATACAAAGGAACATGTTGAAGACAGCTGAGTTATAGCCGAGAAGAGGGAATTAACACCTTCATCAGAGTTGGTGCATTACTATAGAAGAATTTTCCTTAGCTGCCATGTGAAATAATCTTTGAAGAAAATATTCAATAAAAAAAGGTAAAAGACATGTAACTAATTTCTATTATGCATAGAAATAAGAATATCCAAATCATGACCTTTCTAGCTTCTTTAACAGCAAAAAGAAGTCGATGAAACTCATGTGCAGTCTTGGTTTTGGAATTATTGGAAAGCTTCATATTAGAAGCCAGGCTTTGTAAGAGCATTGTTGCTCAGTCTCTGTTTCTATCTGCTGTACATCTGTACTACGGACATGCTGAATAGAATTTCAGCAAGTCTCTGGTATAATGCAATTATTTTAAGACTTTTGCCACTTAGTAAATAAAGAAACAGTATAAAATGAGTCTGACAACTAGTCCTGGGCTGCCTTCCCTTAGACTAATCTCCTGTTGGAAAAAATTCAACCTCTTTTGAGTCATTGTTACTTCTCATTTCTGTAACTGGCAGGCAAAACAAGTAATTCTTGTTACTATTTCAGGAGTGTTTGATTTCTTTAACATCTGTGTGTGAAGATTTTCTTTGGGAATCTTAGCTAAATAAAATGTATGGTCACATAGTTTAAAAATGTAATGAGATGTGTTTGGTGAAGATACATTAATTCTCCATTTTTTTCTTATCTAGGGGAATTATTCAAATTCATTTTGCAAAAAATGAACTTTATATCTATTATGCCATTTATTTCATGTTTTACTTTGAAATAACTTTGTCAGTTGTAGAATTTTATGCCTTAGCAAAAATAAAGGTTGATTTTAAATTCATTTTTTAAAATGTACCCATTTCTCCTACTTTTTAGGATGCCATTCAATACCACATCAAATTTAAGATGATGACAGACTTAGTTATAAATTTAATAAGTATTTATATAGTAAAATATGACTTTGTTCCTAGAATCCCTTTTAAAACACATGCCTCTCAAAAATTAGAGCCAGTCTAGTTTTATTGTGGTTTCTAATAAAATTGTACACTAGTTTAACAAACAGAAGTTAGATATTCAGATTTCAATGATGTAAGATTTAAAAATAAGAAAGGTATCAGTAGACTTTCTTTTTTATAATAGCACAATACACTAATAAGAAAAATAAAGAATGGTTATGAATATACCATTTGCAGAAAATGAGAGACATCCATAACCTGATATATAACATGTAAGAAAGTACCATATGCACTAATCTCCCAAGAGGGATATGGAAAGGGACTAATAAAGGTCTTCATAGTCCCAGATGTTAAAACTTTTATAATGCTCATCTGATCAAACTAAGTTAATATTTTACTCTTAAGAGTAAAATCAGTCCACTACTGTATATAGTTGGGAAAGGTTTGACATTTTGTAGCAGGAAACAGGAAATATAGAATCAAATAAGTGTTTGATAGATAAAAGGTCTGTTTTTGAACAGAAGAGATAGAAAATACAGTAATCATTACCATATAAACACAAAATTATGAAAATGAAACAAATATAAATAAGTATATATAACTGAAAGAATAAAAGTGATAAAAATGAAAGGTTAGCAAATGAGATTCAAATTATATACAAATTGGCATTGTACTGAGAACATGTATTCCCATTTAAAGACCACATTCTCTGGCTTCTCTTGAAATTTATGTGGTGAAATCATGAAATAGTTACCCCCCAAAAGTACTTTCTAAATGGATCTTGATTACTTCCCCTTGCTACATGTTGGAACACAGGTATAAAAGTCATCTATCTTGGGTACCTTATGAAAAAGCACAATCAAGACAGGGCATAGTGAAGATAGGGGCTTTTAAAGAAAAATAATAATATTTTGATCATGAAATTAGAAGACAAAGTCCACCCATAAGATATAGAGAGGAAAAATAATAACTTCTTAGTGAAGAAACTTGCATAATGCCCTTAACCAAGTAATTAAAAATTTACTTCACTGGTGATAAGTAATATTAGTCTCAGCTACCACCTGATATAATGTGCATGGAGATCATGGTTACCATCACAAATAATACTAACACATTTAAAAATATTTTTATAATATAATCCCATAAATTATTCCATAAAATATTATGAAATATATGTTATTTGCCTAACATATTTAAATGCATAGGGAAATTCAAAGACATATTAACAGATTTACTTCACTAACTAGCAGGATCTTAGATATAAAAATCAATTTTATCTCTCTCTATATATACATATACATATTTATAATATTATATATATAATAGCTATGTCCAAAATACAAATGGAATACATATCTAAATGATTAAAGAAATATCTATTTTATAAGTTTAAAAATGTGTATGGTATTAACTCTATATAATATAATCCATAGATTTAAATAATATAATGCTATCATTTTTTAACCAATGGGTAAAAAAAATTGACAATTATTCAAAGTCTACTAGTTTTAAGGAAACTTAAATAGATATATAAATGCAAATAGTTCATCCTCAGACACCATTACCTATTACCTAGCTAGAAGTAAACTTTGTCCTCTTGAGCAGAATATTGTTTATCCCAGTGCCAGAGACTAGGATACCTTTCTGAATTACCAGTCACTAGCCTTCAGATAATATATTACAAGAAACCGTATTTTTCTTTTACTGTATTTTGAAACTAGTGAATAATCCCATAAGCAATGCCATGTGGAGTGGGATAATAAGAATGGTATAATTATAGGCTGTAATTCTGAGAACAAGTTTTTCCAATATACTAAGAACATAAATATAAATTACAAGTTAGCTTGTGAGTAAATTACTTTTTAAAATATTCATCAATATTTGTGAATACTAAATTCTAGAAAATATAAAAATACAACACTGAGGTCAAGCATTAATTTGTTTACTGAATATTATAGACTATTGCAATTGTAAGTAGTCACATTATCTAATCTTTATTATTTCAAATAAAAATCTGTATTGTAATACATTTTTCAAAAAGGAATTTTCTATACCTGCCTCCCAAGATATAATTTTTATTACTCTCCAATTTTCACAAAATGTATGTTAGCATTGTTAATTTCTGCTACAAAGGAATTTAGAATTTCAATATGAATTGTACCAGTGAAGAATTTTACCATTTGAATGTCACTAACAACTTGATTTTAGGATTATATAAAATGTGACAGGAAAATGAGATTCTAAAACAGCCTTAAAACTACAGCTGAGTAAGAGCAGTTAGAAAAAGGGGGAAAAAAACCTCATAAATTACATGGATTAGTGCAGGATCGAATAATAGTGGCATAGAAAGTGGGTGGCCATTTCTCATCTCTTGACTAGTCTGTTTCCTAGGAAACAAAGACTGAATGATTGCACAAATGACCCTATGCCTGTGGATTTAAATTGATGAAATTATATAGGACTATAGTCTATGCAGAACAAGAAAAGTAATTGTTAGAATGACTGTTTATTAGGTAAAGTGAAAAAGTTTAAAATACTTCTTTTACTTTCTAAGAGTTTTTTAAAATGAATTATTATTAAAATCTTCTACATTATTAAACTCCTTATGTTATCAAATCATAAGACTATAAAGCAACCAGTCAACCAGCATGCTAATTAAACACTTCTCTTTAAAAAGATTTCTGTATAGAAAGCTATTCATTGGCTCAACTTTGGTTTCTACCAGTAGAGCTAAACTTGATTCCAACAGATATCCAGATGGTATCAATAGGATATCATTTTGTCTAGCAGCAAAGGTTTATTAAGTGGCCTCTATCTGCCGGACATTCAGCAAAACTAATCCTTCATGAGCAACCACAGAGTCACTGTACAGAGTTTGACAAATACATCTCTGTCATAAATTTTATAACATATAAGAGCCTGGTGATACATTACCCATGATCATTACAATAGCTCTCTGTGAAAATATCAAGTAGTCATTAGAAAGATGAAAGAATTTACTTCCTCTTGAGAAAATAACCTTGGACTCCTCATAGAAATTCTTGTAGAAATTTAGAGGGCATGGTCGTATGTATATGTAGTTTGTTACAACAATATTAAACAGTTCTAGTTTATTGTTTCCACTTTGAATTATATGTAGTTTATTATGATATAATTTAACAAAGAATGTTGAATTAATTGTGATGAGGACGAAAATAGCATTAGAAGATGGTAAGTTCAAATACCTTATATTGCTGGGTGTGGTGGCGCATGTCTGTAATTCCAGCAACTTGGGAGGTGGAGGCAGGACAATATCCAGTTCAAGGTCAGCCTCAACAACTCAGCAAGACACTAAGCAACTTAGAAGACCCTGTCTCAAAATAAAAAATAAGAAGGGCTAGGATGTGATTCACTTTTAAAACACCTATGACTGATTGTTTATTAGGTAAAATGGAATAGGTTTCATCCCCAGTACCAAAAAAAAAAATTAAAATTAAAAAAATTCCTTCTTATCTCTATTTGAAATGCTTAGGAATCTTATAGGAATAGAAGTACTCCTATATATAATCATGTATACACACACACCTATATATATATACACATAAGTATATATATATACACATATATATGCACATATATATTTATATGGAAGACATTGTTATAGGTCTTTGGAAGGCAATATACATAAAATATATAAACAAATAATATGTATGTATTTGTCTATAAATAATTTTAAAATAAATGATATAAATATCAAGCAATCTATAATGATTAGTTATAGCTATTGTAATATGGAAATTCAATACTTCATATCATGAGAAAGATCAATCTGTAAAGGCAAACATTAGGAGCACAAAAAATGAAGTATTTTTAAAACAGTGTTAGATTTATAGAAAAATTACAAGGTAATTCAGATTTCCCACATAAATTGAGTTTCTATTTTTAATTTCATATTAGCATAGGAAATTTGTGTCAATTAATCAGCCAATACATTGCTGTGCACTAACAACTATGATTTATTTAGTTTTTACCTACTTACATTTTCTGCTCTAGGGCCCTATCCTGTATAACCATTACATTTAGTTGTCAATGTATCTCTTTAGGTCACTCTTGGTTGTGACTATTTCTCAGATTTTTTTCTTAATTATCTTCACAGTTCGAAGATTATTACTCAGGGGTGTGTGTGTGTGTGTGAGTGCGTGTGTACGTGTGCATATTTTTAAACAATGTCACTTCTTTGGAAGTTGCCCTATTTTCCACCTAGTTAAAATCTGGTTTGAGGGTTTTGCTAGGAAAATTAAGAGGAAAATTTCCATTTTCATTAAATCACATCAAGGGTATAACAATATCCACATTACTTATTTATCAATACTACTGTAGTTCTTGATAATCTAACTAAAGCAATGTTTGTTATGTTCACCATTATAAATTTATTCTCCCTCATTACACTTTAAAAAAGTCACTTGATGTAACTCACACCCAAGGCTTGGGGACTTTTTTCTCCTTGTTCTTCAAGTGTCTATTTTTGATTACTTGAAATTCTTATACATGGATGTTTATTTTCTCTTGTTTGTTTAATTATTCAGCATGTAATTCTGTCAGCATAGACTCATAGGTACTTACTTTCTGCTTTGTGTTATAATCCAACACTACATTGTTGGTTTTGTTGCTCAATTTTTTCCAGCTTTGATGACTGCCAACTCATTCAGTTGGAAAGTGTGTCACTTTGACAGAACTCTTAACATTTTTGTTTACTCTTTCCTTATTTTTTGATACTACAGTTGCTACCTTGCACATCTTTGATGCTATTATAAATGATTTTTAAAATAAATTTCAAATTTAAATTGTTCATTTGTTACTATGGGGAAAAACAATTATCTTTTGTTTATTATTCTTTGACCTAATAGCCTTGCTATATTTGTTTATTATTTCAAGGAGGATTTTGTGTCAGTTTGAGGGATTTTTACACAGAGAATCATGTCATCTGAGAATTAGTGTCTTTTTTCTCCTTTCCGAATCTGTGTACAATTTATTTTTTTTCTTGTTTATTACACTAGCTATAACTTCTAGAAAGAGGTTTATTGGAAAGAGAGAGAGGATATTCTTGCCTTGTGTCTTAGTTTGGGCTGACATAATAAAACACTGTAAAGTGGGCATTGTAAACAAAAATAACTATTCATTTATCACAGTTTTGGAGGCTGAAAAGTCCAAAATCAAGTTGCTTGCAAAAGAGTGTCTAGTGAGGGGGCCCATTTTCTGTTTGCAAATATCCAACTTCTTACCATCTCACAAGACTAAGTGAACTGTTCTTATAAAGCCACTAAAACAATCATGGGCACTCTACCCTCATGACTTTACCTAAATTACTTCTTAAAGGGCACACCACCAAATAGCATCGCAGTGGGATTAAGAGTTTCAACATATGAATATTGAAAGAATATCAAAATTTAACCCATACCAACTTGTTCCTGAGTCTCAAAGCATCACTTTCTCAGAACTAAGGATGTAGTCGGCTGCAAAGGTCAGAGTGTCATTAGATGCCTCAGAGCATCCCAAGAGTTTCCTCCTTAATATAAACCATCAGATATGATCAAGGGGCCCGCTAAGAACAGCTAAGGTACTAATATTCATGGAGAAATTACAAGGGTGTAGATGTTACTTACCAGAACCTGAGAGAAAGCCTTCACCTTCCTTTGGTCAAGGCCAATTACTTTGCTATAAAATAGATGTAGAATCCTTGAACATTGATCAACAAATATTCAGACTATAAATATTATTTTGTATACATTCGCATCTAATCAGCAAGCAGTTCAATTGGAAAAATCACACTTTTTTCAGTTATGGATTCAAACTGTGAAAGGAAAACAAAAACAAAAATGCAGGGAATAGAGGAGAATGTGAATATGTATTGCATGGGTTGCTAGAACTTGAGAGAAAGACTCTAGAGAGAAGATAGAAGCAAAAATAAGTCTCCAAAAATCTGCATAATTATTTCTTTCAATTTCTTTGACAACTAGTAAAAAACACACACTCCAAATTCCAGGAACTAATTACAGATTGCTTACTTGTGAAGCCAGAGAGCCAAGAAGAGATTTCAGTGATACAGAAAGGAAGTTCAACATTAAACTCAGTGAAAGTGAAATGTACTAGGTGAGAACCAAGCCTCTTCAACTGAGACACTACAATGGCAATGCTTGAGATCTAAGTTCCTCAGAAAAACAGCACCAATAGGATTATGATATACTGTTCATTATCTCACTTGGAGATATGATTATATGGAGAATGAAATGTCTAAGATCTACAGCTAGCAAGCTAGAAATTCAGAATAGTTCATGGTAAAATTTCTTTCCCAGTCCAAAGACCTGATTCCAGGAAAGAAATTGTGCAAATTTCAGTCCTACTTTGAGTGTGAGGCAGACAATAGATGTCTCAACTTGAAGACAATTAGAAAGAGAGAAGTCTTTTTTACTTAGCCTTTTACAGATTGGATGACACCCCCCATGTTGGGAAGCATAATCTCCTTCAGTAATTCCATGGCTTCAAATGTTAACTGCATGAGAAACACTCTTACAGGCACAACTAGAAATAATGTTTTACCAAATATGTGGGAATACCACAACATTAAATAAACCACCTCAAGTGACATATCTTAAAATTTAAGGCTAATCTATATAAATGAAGATTAAAACTACCAAGTCTCAACAGGTTAAGGTGGTCTGCAAGTAATTTAACTAACTGTTTTTTTTTTAAGTTTTATAACAATGTGGCTTAATAAAATTTACAATACTAATCTACAAGGGCCAAAGTACAACAAAAATATGGTGTGAAAAATGGGTAAATATGGTCTTGGAGGAGAAAAATATCATCCATAAAAGCATTTGCAGATGTGAATAAGATGCCAGGGACTGGGGGTGTAGCTAATAGGTACAATATATTATTGATTAATTGGATAGCATTATAATATAAGAATACAAAAAAGAATTAACTATTAGTGTAAAGGCAGAATTTAAAGAATATATGAATAAAAGAACATTTTTCGTTATAAAATGAAACGTTCTATTGCTCACTGTTTTATTTTTAAAAAGCAGCTTTTTCATTGCTGGTACTAAAAGACCTGACAAGTATAATTTTAGAGTAGGAAAAGTTTACTTTGGAGATCACAGTTTCAGAAATCTCAGTCCATAGATGGCCAGCTTCATTCCTCAGGGCTCAAGATGAGGCCGATCATCATGATGGAAGAGGGTGGCAGAGGGAAGTGCAAGACATCACACCAGGAAGCAGAGTTAACTCCACTAGCCAGATACAAAATATATACCTCAAAGTCAAGCCCCAATTACCATCTCCTCCAGCCACACTCTACAACATGCCTTCAGTTACCACTCAGTTAATCCCCATCAGGGGATTAATTCACTGATTGGGTTAAGGCTCTCCTAACCAAATCTATTCACCTCTGAATGTTCTTGCGTTGTCTCACACATGAGCTTTTGGAAGACATCACATCAGCACCCTAACACCACCCAAGCTCTCAAACTAGTAAAAGTTTCTAGTATAAGACAGACTTAAGGTACAGAAAGACTTAGGGTAAAATTAAAGGTATGACTGTAAGACTTTAAAAAAATATCTCAGAGAAACCCACTATGATACCTGGGACCCACTCAGCTATCATAGAATCTTAAGGGCGTTATTTTATAACTATCTGACAATCTACTGAAAACTGGGTTCTATTTGAAAATAATTTTGAATGTGACCATGGGAATCATGCAGTGGACCACAATCATATTGAAAAGAAAGACAAACTTACTAAGAGAAATGAAACAGATTGAACTAAAAGAACAGCAACAATAGAAAATTTTAGAAAGTCTCTGGGGCCCCTACTTTCTAGAGAAGAAGGCAATCTTAGTGAGCTATTCAAATGAAAACATAAGATTTTTCTCCTTGTATAGGAGAGAGTGGAATCAAAAGCTGAGAAAAATAAATTATGAAACCACACTCAACAAAATTGAAAAAAAATCAAGTAATATAATTCACTATTGTGAATTGGGCCTCATGTGACTGACTAGATATCAAAGTAGCTATCACTTACTGGAGGCTATGTGCTTCCTGTTCTTCCCATAATGAAAATATCTTTGATAAAAATATGGGGCATATAAGTTTTCTTTTTTATTTTATAATACTTGGAGTCGAGAGGAGCCATAACTCCTCCAAGGGCTTTATCACTATGTGGACTAAATTAAAATCATATGATACTAGACTTGAGCAAGATATTATAATTGTCTGAAACTTTTGTAGGTCTTGGTAGATTTTAATTTATTTTACAAATCAGCCAAACTGGAAAGATAGCATAGACTGTAACAAAATATATATGACCGTATCTTTTCAGAACCCCATCAAGAGGTAGAGTCCCTTGAATCTGATTAGAACTACTTTTCTATTCCTTGAATCTATTTAGATATTTTTGTATGCTTTTCCCTAACAGAACAGACTGGACATAAATTGTGTGACTTTAGATTCCAAACCTCAAAAGACTTCTAATGTTTTTGAAGTTTTTGCTATCATTCTTTGAAGCCCTGAGTATATATTGCTGTGAAGAAATCCAAGATGGCAGATCACAGGAAGAGACAGCTCAGTCATTTCAACCACTTCAAACATTCTTGATGAAGCTGCTGATATGTAAATAGGACTCTAAAATAATAACAAATCTCAACCAAGTCATCAGCTAAATGCAGTTCTTTGATTAAGCCCAGATGAGACCAGCTAAAAATCTGTTCATGCAACTCACAGAATTGGGAGAATTGGAAATAGTTGCTGTTTTTATCTACTGGGTTTTTACCTACTGGGTTTGAGATAATAATTTTTTAACATATAGCAATAGATATCTCATAAAACTACTAGGTATCTTACAGCATCTGTTTTTAGAAATTTCTACCTAAATTGTGAAAGAAGGAATTGGGGAAGAAAAAGAATAAGAGTTATCCTTTGTATGTTATTAAATGCTTTATTATGACCTGTAATCCTTCTGCCATTTAAACACTACCACCTGTTTGGCCTTATTTCTCATCATTTTTGCTCTTGTTCTGAGTTCCAAGCATACCAAATTTTTTTAGTTCCTTTCCTTACTCTGAACTCTAGGGTTTCATGGTATTCTCTCTCCATGATATCTCTTCACTTAACTAAACTAGAAAGTTTTTTTTAACTGAATGAAAATTAAAGCACAGTATTTCAAATTTATGCAATACAGTTAAAGCATACAGGAAAATTTATAGCTTACGTTATTGCAATGGCAGAGAATAAAGCCCTATATTAATGGCCAAAGTTTTCTACCATAGAGACTATCATAAGAAATTAAACTCAAAGTAAAAATTTTATAACAAAGACTAGAAAATAATGAGATAGAAATTAACTAGCTCTTTGAATTGTTTGATGTAATTAATAAACCCTTAGTAAATCTGAAGCAAGAATTTATGAAACTGATCTGTACTATTAGAAATGAGGTAACTATAGAAGGTTATTTAACACAGACACACACACAATTAGAGTGTTAATAATTACGAAAAGAGTAACTGAAAGAAAAACAAATAGCTAATGATTGCTTATCTCATGTCAAAAATAATTGGCCTGACAAGAGAAAAAGTTATTCAGTTAACTACTTTTAATTTTATTCATAGTTATTGGCATGTGAACATTGCCTACTTATTTGAAGTTTTTAAAAACTCAAATAATAACTTTAAGAAAAACAGAGCATTTTTATTGAAAGAAAGGTAACTCTGAGTGTTCAAGAATTAACCAGCTATGGGTGAGAAGTTGGATAGGAGTTAGTACACCATCACAGACAGCCAGATTTCAGCTCTTCCCCTTCAGACTGAATTTTGGCATAGTTTGGATTCACATGTTTAGGTTGGATTAAGATGAGGCCACAGAGAGGAGAGTGGATCAAATCAGGCCAACCACCTGGTCAATCTGTCACATGCCCTTTAAGTGGGGGGAGTATCTCCTCTCATCAGGAACATGAATACAGTTGGAGTTTGAATTGAAGACTTATCTTAAGAGATTTTGGCCTATTCACAAATTATCCCTCTTGGTCTATTCTCCCTCTTCAGAGAATTCCTTTAAGGGTGATTGGTGATAATATTTGTCCATATATACCATGCAAAACTTTCCCAAATGTGCATTTGGGTCCAGATTTGTGTCCTTAATTCTCATCAAATAGCAGATGTAAGTAAATACCTACATTTGATTTTTGTGCACTTTTCCAATCTCTGCATGATATTCATTCCTATGTGAAGGATTCTTGGTTGCTTGGTAGAGGAGATATGTGGATCCCTCTAGGTTTGGTCTCAGTGGGTAGAAAAGAACATCATAGTCTCAAAGCTACCAATTGTATCTCTCAGGGAGGGCCCCGTATCATTTCATTTCCATATGGTATAGTAAAAGGCATAGATGCAGATGGCATCTTCCACATTTTCTATCAGAATCTGCAGTGTAAGGAAGAGGCCTTTGGAGAGTTAATTCATGTGTTCACTACCTTCCCACAGAACAGCTTCACTTTGACATAGACTGAAGGATTCTTTTTCTCTTTTGTTACAGGCTTACCTCCTTCTTCTTAAGTGGTTTGTAATGCTCTGATATGAAGCATTAAACATTTATAGGTCTTTTATTTTTCTTGAAGAGAATGTAATATTTCAAGAGTATTCAAGAAGAGGTCCAGTGCAGCACCCAAGTCATTCTGTTTTCTAATCCATTGGTCTGTCTGGATGTTTACAACATTGACTAATAGTCTCACATCGTTGCTTTGGAGGTTCCACGGGGTTTTCACTGCTTGCCTGGTCATCCACGTGTAATTTCTAGCAGGAGGCTCAGAATCCCAAATTCCACCAGAAGGGAACCAGTTCCTGCCATGTATTTCTCATTATTGTTGTCAGGAAGAACACATATTGTCAGATTCATTCAAGCAAGGGGATCTCTATTTAGTGTTTTCAAAGGCAGGGAGGTGTTACATGGCCAGGTCATGAGCCATATGCAAGAGTTCATTATCATAATCCTGAATTGCCATGTCACCATAGGGCAGCTTGTACTCAATTATTATTCTGTGGGCAGAAAGAATAATTCCCATAATCCTTATCATGGCTTTAAAGACTTGGACAGTGGAATCTTTTTCAAAAGAAACTTTTGGTCACTAACTTAACTGCTTTTTAAACTTGGATGAACTTCCCATTATCTATAAAAAGAGGAACACAAACCATTACAGCAGCTTGAAATGAAACTGAGGCATCATTTTGGCCACTTCATTTTAGTGTCTCTACTATATTGTGGCTTTTGACATGCAATTGTATCCAATGCATCAACAAGTCAATAGATAGTTCCTTAGCACATTGTTGATGTTCAGATTTGAATAGAACTCCCTCATTGCCCCGACCAGACTAACTAAGTTTCCAGTTTGTCAAGCTGGTAGCCTGGAATTGGCCTGACTGGCCCAGTCTCCTATTTATTTGAATGCTTAATACAGAAAAAGAAGTCTTTCACAAGCCAAGGATTATTAAGGATCTCAACAACAAAAACTGCATGTAAGTGCATAGACAAAATGATTAAGTGTTAAAGTACAATTAAAGAACACATTGACATAAATATAATTGAGAAAATCTATACTTGAAAATAAAAACTGATATGTTGGAATAAAATAGTAAAAATTCATAATTATTGAAATAATGTTTATAATACCAAATTTTAGCATTAAAATATCATTATATTTAGGATTTGAAAATGTACTGAAAAGTTATATTCATTGATATAGTGTGGTATTGGCACTTTGATAGGCATAATCAATGAATAGAATCAGCAGTACAGAAATAAACTTTTACATTTATGGTCATTGATTTTTGGCCAGGTTATCAAAAGAATTCAATGCGAAGAAAGCAATCTTTTCCACACATGATTCTGTAACTGAATATCCAATACAAGTGAATATAGTTGTATCTACACCTCATATTTCACACACACATGCAAACACACACACAAAACAAAACCAGAAAACACAAAAACTCCAAAGTGAATATAGATTTAAATATAAGATCCAAACTATAAAACAATTAGACAAAAATGGTGTGGAAATTGTGTGATATTAGGCAATGGTTTCAAAACCATAAGGGGCGATAAAAGAATATATAAATTAGACTCCATTGGTACTTTTGTCAAAAATATAAGAAAAAAATTTAAATGACAACTCAGAGAATATGAAAAAATATTGGAAAACCATGTATCTAGAAAAGGACTTGTACCATACTGTACAAAGGAGTCTTGTTACTCACAAATATAAAGGAAAAAATTTTACAATGGATACAGAATTTGCATAGATATTCAAAAGATATACACAAATTGTCAATAAGAAAATGAAAGATATTCAATATCATTAATGACTAGGTGAATGCAATATAAAACTACAAAGAGGTAGTACTATTTTACATCCACACGACTTTAATTTTTCTATGATAAAGAGAGAAACAACATCTGTTGGTATGGATTTGGAGAAATTAGTACCTTTCTACATTGCTGATAAGGATGTGAAATGGTACAGCCGCTTAGGAAAAGAGTTATAACCAATGGAAATCAAAATATGCCTATAAAAAATTTGACATCAATACTTACAATAGTATCCTAATATCCCAGTTGTCTATAACAAGATGTTTATAGCCTGGATCTGAAATGTCCTCCAAAAGCTAATGTGTTGAAGGTTAGGTTCCCAGTGCAGTAGTGTTTAGAAGTGGGGACTGCAGAACAGGCTTGGATCATGAAGGTTATAATTTCATCAATGCATTAGCCCATTAATGGGTTCATAATTTAATACACTATTACCATTATTGGATAGTGGTAAATACTTTAGGAGGAAGATTTAGTTGGAGGAGTAGGTCATTAGAAGCTTGCCTTCTAAGTGAATATTTTTCCTTGATGCCTTTTCGGTCTGCTTCCTGGCTACCATGAGGTTAGCAGCATGCTTTGCTACATGCTCCCCACCATGTTTATGTGCTTTACCACAGGACCAGAGTGATGGGCCAAGTGACCATGGACCAAAATCTCTGAAACTGTGTGTGAAAATTCATTTTTTCATTCCTAAGTTGTTTTTCTCAGGAATTTATCATAGAAAGATAACACAACGGAAACAAACATTTTATACCATACTATAACGTTTGAACATAAAAAAGAAATATTAAGATAAACATAAAAGGAATATTAAGGCACGATACAAGGTAGATGAAATTTGAAAACACTATGCCAAATGCAAGAAGACCATATATTATATGTGCTCATTTATATGAAAAATGCAAAATCAAATTGGCAAGTCATTAGACACAGAAAGTAAATTATCTTGCCACAGCTGGAAAACTGGGAGGTGGGGATACAGCATGGCTCCTAATGGGCATGAAATTCCTTTTTAGGGTGAAGTAAATATTAGAACATTAGATTGTAGTAATGGCTTCATAACTATAGGACACACTGAAAATATTGACAAACACTTTAAAATGATGAATTCTAAGGTATGAAAAATAAAACTGTTAAAAATGTAGTAGGCACAGATGAAGACAGAATGAGTCAATGAAAGGTTTGTTTGAGGAAACAATCACTTAGAATATAGTATGAGATAAAACAAAAATTTATGATACAGAAGTCAGTATCAATGAAGAACTTTAATTATATATACATCTAAATATGTAGTCAGTGAATAAAGTAAATGAAAAAGTAAACGTTTAGGTGGCAAGATGTTTCCAGAATTTAAGAGTAACTTGAGATTTTAGTCTGAAGCTAAAAAATGCATCAAATTTGCTTTCACATACAGTCTAGCAATAATAAGAGCAAATAGTGAGAAATAACAGAGAAAAGTGTCAAATCTCTCATAAAAATGGCAATAAGAGAAACAAAGCAATTTCACTCTCCATTACTATTTATGGGGGGGGGGGGTTACTGGGAATGTAACCCAAGGGCACCTACCACTGGGCTATATCCCAGGCCCTATTTATTTCGTGACAGAGTCTGGCTAAATTGTTGAGGCTGAACTCAAACTTGTGATCCTCCTGCCTCAGCCCCAAATTGCTGTGATTACAGATAAGCACCACTGCACTCAGCTCCATTACTATTACATATGTCAAGAGTACAATGTCAAATACAGACAATGTCAAGAGTAACTATTATCAGCTTACCTTCATTAATGCTGGTTTTTCTAATGTCTTCACCTATCAGCATCAGATAGAATAATATGGGCTTTTATGTAAAAAATTACATACACATATGCACACACATATTTTTCCACAATTTATTGTCTTAAAACAATCAACATTTATCATATCACAGCTTCTGTGGATCAGAAAATTGGACAAGACGTAGCTGAGTCCTCTGGCTCAATATCTCCACAAGTCTGAGATCAAAGTGTTGCCCAGGTTGCAAATATCTTAAGGTTCAAATAAGGTAGAATATGGTTGTCAAAAGGATTTGGTTATTTTATTTCCTCAGTTTCTTGCCATGAGGGATTTTGTATAGAGCAACCAAAGAGAAGGCAGTTTCCTTCAGTGAGAGACAGTGAAAGAGAACACAGGAGAAGCTACAATCTTTTTGTTTTTATTCTTATTGTTCATTTTTGTCATCTATTCATAACAAGTGAGTAGTAAGTCTAGCACATCTCTTTCTATAGAACTTAAACTCTCTACTGTCATGTATATCTAAAAAGAAAAAAAAAATTAAAAGAGAACTTAAAGTGCCAGTATTATTGCACTTTACAGATAAATTAACACAAGATAGGAAAATCATTTTTTGAAGTATGTGCTCTGTCTTAGTAGTAGGGCTTGGCATAGAAGACCTGACTTCAACGTTTTAATTTAGGCATATTTTTTAATTTACCTAACTTTAGTGTTACTCCCTTTTTTGTTCTAAGATACACATAACCATGAATATAGACAGGAAAAAGTCATAAAGGTTGAATATTTTCTCTCATGCATAAAATCACATCAAGATTGAAAAAATAGCATTAAGACAATCATCCTTTAATTTGTCTCCTAAGTAATAGTGATAGAATCTGCCAATGAAAGCAAATATATAAAATAACAATATACACATGCTCCTACTGTGTATATTAAAAAGAAAATATATACATGCTCCTACTGTACCTTCAGTTGGAGTTTTAGTATTGTTTATGTGGTTTTGGTTAGTAAAAAATATTATTTTTGCTATTAGCACTGTGTTTTACATATCTACTAATATGTGGCCTCTAGTGGGGGGAAAAACAAGAAGGGTAATAATCTCCACCCTTGCCACAAACCATTCACTTATTATGGGATTAGAATTTATTTACACCCTAGTTCTGTGAAATGAAAATTGTGTTATCTTAAACAAGTTTATTAACTAGTCTGATTAATGATTTCTTCAAAAATTAAAGGAAATGCCTGGCATAGTCAAACCACATAATCAGTATTATTTTGTTTTCTTCTTCCCTTTCTCTTTTTCTGTTCTTCTTCTCTGCTGAGTTTTTAAATTTACTCATTTAGGTTTCAGCACTTCTCTAATAGAATAAAGATAAAATATGGAAAATTGTTCTATCAACATATCTTCAGATAAATCATATAAATGCATTTGAATCACTATATCATATTTCTTTATAAATACCACTGGTATTTATAAATACCATTAATTATCTGTAAGCCATCACTTTAAAAAAATTAAAATGTATTTTTATTCCCCAGAAAGAAAATTATTTTAACATCTGTCTCAGCTTATCTTTCAGTTTCTATTTGAACAATCTATATAATAGGAATACTAACTCACCATTACCTGGGTAGTATTTATGATGATAAAGTTATTCATGATTTCTTGCAAAGTTCCTAAGAGACCCCTTATACATTTTCCATTAAATCATACAAAAAAACAGGGGCAAATTAGCAACTCTGAAATTCAATGATAATAGTCATCTGTCTATAAGACTTGGGAAGAAATTTTAAATAATATTATTATTAACTTTTAATAATAATATTTTAAATTTTAAATAATTTTAAATTTTACATTTTAATAATAATAATAACAGTGAAGATAAATAAAACTCAAAAGCAATAGTGTGGGGTCATGATCAATTTAATTTAAAGTAGTAAAAAATATAGAATTTTATGTTCTCAAAACCCATCTTTTTTATAAAATATGCATAATGTGTACCAACAAAAAAATTGGACCTATCCTAACAATATATAGGCCTTGCTGTGCTTTAATTCCTTTGTCTAATCGATGCTGTCTTCCACTGTCATCAGTTCTCAAATAGCTCAAAATGAGTTATGAGTATGTTTATGATCTCAATAATTGTCAAATTATCACAGCGAGATCTGCCATATCTTTGATAAGAAACTAAATTCCTTTAATGGCATATTTTATCAAATTTGCATGCATTGTTGGTTACATTTTAAATGTATTTCTTCTTATGTTATAAAGTGATGACTTGATCAAGTCCTTTCTACATGCCAAAATGTTGCTAAACACTTAAATACTTTAGTTGTATTATTGTTGAGTTGCATAATAACCCCAAAAGTACACATTGTTGTTATGATTGCTATTTTAAAGATCATAGAACTGAATTTAGAGTAGTTAACAAATTGTTCAGAGACAAATTGTCCAAATACCATGTAAACCTTGTATTCAAACAAAGACTCATATAGAGATACTCTGCATAAAGACACAAACTAATCTCAGAAATAAGCTTCTGCTCTTATGGAAAAATGTGAAGTTGGCATATGGGCTGAAGGATGCCTAGTGGAGTTAGAGAATGTTCTTAGAATTACAGGAAGACAGTAAACCCAACAGATTCAAATGCAAGGCTGACTCTCATGGTTGTACTTCCTGCCCTTTGGGTGGATGAGTACTCTGAGACAGATAATAACAAGTGTAAATTTGAAACAAGCATAGAATGTTGACAGAAAACTGGCAAGTTAATGTCAATTTGCTATTTAATGGAAGTGAGGTATTATTATATATTAATGGCAATGCTATATTCAAGGGAAAGATAGTTTTGTTTTAATCCATTAACATCTTGTTTTAACAGCTGAATTATTGCATTTCACAGTGTAATACAAATTTACCCCTTTTACCTTCAGTAAATCTATAAATGTAGCATCATCATTTCACAATGGATTAAATGAATCTGGAACAGTAAGCTCTACCATTTGACTTATTCCTTCAGATGAAAAGAAAGCATCTTTTTTTTTTAATGACCACCATATTTTATCATATGATATTTTTACTCTTAAATAAAATATTTCTATGATCTTATGAATACAGAAAGAGTCCAATTGCACATGTAGTGACTAACAAAAAAGTAAAATAAATGACTTGTCACTTTTATTATTGGAGCCAATTGAATTCTTGCTAATGTGCTTTTTTAATCACTATTTTCTTCTAGTTTGGTTAAAGCAATGCTGTAGGAAAGTAAGAGAAGAGAAAAACATCATACAAAATTATACAAAATTTACTTTTTTCAATAAGGAATTGACCTTTAAGATAATATTTACATTTAAGATTGAGAATATTCACCACTAGTCCAGAATAATGTTCAAATTAAGAAACACATTCAGTTGGTTGTATAGCTGGTTCAAACTATAGCATGTAAACAAAACTGATTAAGATTTATTCACTGTGTAAAACAAAATTTTGTTGCAATATAAGTCAGGTAAACAACTTAAAATCCTTTGTAAAAAATCTTAACATTTTTAAGACAAAGTATTCTGTTCTGTACTGACCGAGTCTGCCATAATGTCTGGCAAAAAATTTGCATTCAATTGAATGCATGTAAATGTATGTAGACAGGCCTAGATAGACTGTTCTAACTTTATTTTCACCATTCTTACAGGGTCTTATATTTTACACTGTTGTGGGACTCTGTTTTCTTGTTTGTGGATTTTTAATAATTTTAGGCAACAAATACCTAGAGTTATTCGTAGGTATAATAGTTATGAAAGTCTTCTCTTGAGTAATGTACAAATGTTGTTCCAGTTATCTGCCTGGTTCTAATCCAAGAATTAGTTATCTCTACTTGTTAAACTCTAATGAATTTACTGTCACAAATGTTTGGTCTTGGAGTCTAAAAGTAGTTTTTCAATAAATATCATCTAAGCCTCTGAATGCAATGGAAATTGATATCTTAATTGCCATCAGTTCAAAGTTATTTCATCTTGATTGTATTAAAATCATATTCATAAATTTCATTGTGATACTCTTTAATTTACTACAAAATATGTACTGATTTCAGAAGTATCAAAATTTAGATGCTGCACAACCATTTTTATTTGGACTGAAATAAAAATTTTTGTTTTAGTGTTCATGAAACTAGGTACAGAAAAATTCAGTTATATATATTTATATATATGTGTGTATCTACATCTATATCTATATATATCTATGTATATTTATCTTCTTATTTTTGGTACTGGTGATTGAACCCAGGTATACTTTAATACAAAGCTGTATCCCCAAATCCTCATTTATTCATTCAGGGACAGGGTCTCACTAAGTTGCTGAATCTGCCTTTGAACTTACAATTCTCCTGCCTCAATCTCCTGAGTTATTATGATTACAGGTGTGTGTCACTGCGCCTGGCCCTACTCTTTTATCTTTGTAACTGTAAATGGCTCTAATTTTATGCACTGTACCTATGCATAAACAAAAATAAATCTTTGTATTTCTAATATATTGATAGATAGGAGTAGATGCCTATACCAGTGATCCCAATCTAACACAATAGAGCTGACACTAACTTTCCTCTTGATGCCTCTGTACCCATTATGTGAAACAGTGAGAATATGCTTTATAGTATAATGTATTATAACATATAATATGCGTATGTGTATTATATATTATATATACCCAAATATATTTTGCTCCATTCTAAGAACACACAAAAATAGGTTTCAAGAATACTAACCCATACTCCCTTGAAAAACATTTGATAATTGGAAGATAATATTTCGGTAATAATTGTTTTTGTGGGGGACTTTTGCTTTATGGTGTCAAAATGCTGTTTTCTAAAGTTAGTTAATCTTCTTTGCTCTTGTGATGTCTTCTTACCCACCCACAATGCACTTCTTACTAATGTATTCTGCTTTGACATCCACACAACATTACTGTTCATTTTAAATATTTACTGACTTTTTCAATGACTGCAATATTGCGATTATTCTCAACTCTTAAACTATCAGAAGATATACACAGAGAACTGTCACATTAACCTTATCCCTTCTAGTCCATTCCCATCTTTTGCCTTTTGTCAACACATGCATTCTCATGCATCTGTGTAGGCTCATGGTTTCATACACATGGGCAGATATATAAATATTTCCTTCTTTCCCTTTCTTATATGAATGTTTACACACATTCATATACGAAAGAAAAAAACAGATACTTGCTGTTCTTTGATCTTTTATCTGAAAGATGTGTTCTGAAAATTGCTCAATATTGGTTTATACAGTCCTTTCTGCTTCTTTTTTCAAACAATTTAAGAGTGAAAAGAGATTAAAGAGATAAGACATCTAGATGCAATATGTAATATGGGCTCAGAAAGAAGAATTTAGACTATAAACACTATGTTGATTAATAGCATTGTATCAGTGTTAACTTCCTGGCTTTGATAATGATATGATGGTTATCTGAGATATGAACAGTTAAACAGGGAAATTGAGATTAAAAGTTTGCCTCTTATATATGACATTTTATAGTTTCAGAACTGGCTTCATCCTGCATTGTGTGTTTAAATTCAAAATAGGTAGCTCTACTTGTATGATAAATAGCCAAAATGAAACATTGTTTAGCTTCATATCCTAAAAATAAAAAAAAAAAAACAATCAAACCTACTCTTTGCACTGTTATTTCTCTCTCAATAAATGACAGTGCTGCGCGCTCAATAGCCTAGGTTCCTGCTTACCTTTTTCCCCAATTCATCTCATGTGTGCCATTTTGAACATGTATCACAACTTTTCTCTATCTTGATTACTGTTGTCCTGCCTTTCTTCCTTATTGTTTCTTGATTTGTTGCTGAAATAGCTTCTTGTCCCTACTTCACATATTCACCTAAAATAGTTTCTCCACAGGCTATCATAAATCATAAAGCAGATCACAGCCTTTCTCGACATGCAGCCTCTTAAGGTCCTATTTGCATTGAACAGTGAAGTTCAACCGAGCTCAATTCTTCATTGCCATGGGCTCTGATTTAGCCTTTCCACTTTCCACATCAACAGTGCTAGCCCTCTTTCTGTTCTACCATACCAAATTCTTGTGGAAGTTTGCTTAGTCTTCATTTTCAATAGCATTTTCCCATTCATCATTGAGGCATGATTGCATCACAATTTTTATTTCTTTTCTTTTCTTTTGGTACCAGGGATTGAACTCAGGGGTACTCGACCACTGAGCCACATCCCCAGCCCTATTTTGTGTTTTATTTAGAGACAAGGTCTCACTGAGTTTCTTAGTGCCTTGCTATTGCTGAGGCTGGCTTTGAACTAGCAATTCTCCTGTCTCAGGCTCCCAAAGTGCTGGAATTACAGGCGTGTGCCACTGTGCCTGGCTACAATTTTTATTTCTTTGACAGAATGGGCCAATTGGAAATTTTCTGTCTTACTTTTTGATCACTTATTCATTGATCACTTGTTTGTGCTCCATCTCCAGTCACTCAAATTAAGTTTCATGAAGGCAAAAATGTTGACTGTTAGGTTTTCATCTCTTCCATAAAACTAATTAACTGAATTCTAAAATTATCTCAGGAACATACAAAGGTTGCCTGGATATATTAACCTGTGTCATCCTGACATTTGTTCCATATTTCCCTCTTACTATTTTTATAAATCTAAGTGGTGACTCATTTTAAGTAACAGACACAATATTGCACTTTTTTTTTTTTAAGAATATGAGTGTTGTGAGTTAAAAGGAGAAAGGAAGGGGAAATTAGTTTGTTGTCTGTGCAAATGATTCCTATGTCTTGGTACACACCAGAACACAGCAAGGAAAATAGTGCCAAGAAAAAAAACGAAGGAAGTTGCAAGCTTATTAATTCTTTGTAGTGATTATCATTATAGTTCAGTGTGACCTTCTTAGTCTTGCACTGTAGGCTGGTTCAGAGTGGTAGAAATTGACTCATTATAGAAATGTTCAACTTTGTTTCAGTTAAAAAGTAAATCAACATCAACGTTTTTAGGAATTCAGTTACTATTCAAGTAAATGTTATCCTTCAACCTAAAGATGAGGAAAAACACTTATCTGTCAAAAAAAAAGGAATTATTTTATCTAGGGTAATAATGATACCTAGGATATAGTAAGTAATAGTGTCTTACAGGTACTACAGATATCTACCTTACACATACCCATAAAAATGGCACTGTCCCTTTGTGAAGGGACTCTATAAAAGATCAAGGAAAGACTGAGAAATAACAGACTGAAGTTAATAAATCATCACCTTCTGTCAGGGGCACTAAAGCAACACAAAACTGCTTTTGACCTACCTTTTAGTTAACAGCCATTTTATATAGCAAATGTTGTTGATTTATAACATACTTTACTATACAAATATAGCACTAAATATTTCCATAATGTTTCCTAGGCTAGTGATATTAGTTCTTTAATCTTTATGAGAAGAGCATCTATTATTGTCTTCCTAACAAGAATCATGAAGATCCCTTCTCCCTCCTTCATCTCTTAGTAGGCTCTGTAGAAAGACTCAGACACAGGGACATACCATAATATGCTGTTGTCAAAAGAGATCACATTCATCTTTTGCTCTGGTGGGAAAGCTCTCTTAGTACTTTATAATAAGGTAGTTTCATTCATTCAATCTATATGTCAGTCATTGATTCATTTATTAAATATTTGCTGATATTCTTTATTGTCAGGTTCTCTAGAGGTACTGGGAATAAAATTGTGAGAGAAAGTATTTTCATCCTCTGAGAACATAGAATTTAGCAGAGATAGGCACTGATTAGTTAGTCACCAAAATTAAAATGGCATAAAGTGCTTAAGAGTGTATAATTGGACATACTGAAGACGTCCTTAGAAAAAATGTGTGCAAATGATGCACCAGGAGGAAGTATGGAAGAAGACTGAGCCCTATATTTCCATCCATAATTTAAATTCACTATCCAGAATTTTTTTTAACATTTTAGCACAATATGAGGCAGACAATTTGCAGGATAAAAAGTCACAAAAGGATGAATTCATGGTTTCTACCAGGTCAAATAATTTTCTTATAATGCAAAATCATAAGAAAATAAAAACGCATAAAGTGGTTAACCTTTTATCACCTTTGCTTCATTGTATTTAGCATGTTTTCATTCATTACTACTACTGCAAACCAGGAAATTCTTACTTTTGAAGATAACAAAAATAAGTAAAATTTTAGGGTATCTGACATCAGAGAACTTACAGTTTATATAGAGCTATCACTATATATCTTAAAGATAAAAGTTGTCTCTTTATACCAATATTTTACCCATTCTTTTATAGGATAAAAATGGCAAATATTCATGCTATAATTTAGACCCAAAATTTATCACCATAATTGATTCTCATAAGGAAAACATAAAGCAAATTTTCTCTTTGAAAATAGTTACAATACATATACATTTATATAATTTGATATGTTCTACTTTCCTGTGGAGTTACTTATAAAACATTATGATATACTATAAAAGATTACTTTTCAATTTCTCTTTTTTGATTCCTGTGGTCATATTCTACTTACATCCCTGCTGCTATTCTGAAAACTCACATTTTCTGATATAGTTAGAAGATCATCCACTACATAGAAATTATTTTATTAGTACTAGCAGATAGATTGACACATACCTATTCAACTCTCAGCTACATGAAACTTCTCATTTTCTTCCACAGGCACTTTATATCAAGTCAGCCCGGGTCATCTCTTCTAGGCATTACCATTGAGTAAGCACAGTGGTAGAACTTGCTATAAGAATGACAGTAGTACCCTGACCTGTGCTCAAATTGTTTAGTCCGTGGATTCAGGCAATGAATTCGAACAGTTTGAGAGTTGGAGTCTTATTCCTGTTGACAACTCTTCAGATCAAAGTTTGAAGTCTTCTTTAAATAAATTATATCTCTAAGTGATGTAAGTTGTCCAAAGTGCAACTAGAAAATATAATCAATCATGAATAGCAATTTCACTTTGTAATAGGATTTATAGTAATTCTTTGAAGTTAAAGCTAGGAGCAATAAAGACAGTGTCACAAGTAAAAAAAAAAAAATTATTAAAGGCATTGTGTAAGCCCTTAGGGGTACATTCATCTGGCAAGTTTCACAGTGGAGATTTACACTTACCATTTGTTTTGATTCTTGGATTATTTAAATGCATTAGCTTTCTGTGTGTATGGACATTTACAAATTGACATGAACTTTGAAGTAGTAGCTGAAAATCTTAATTGTTCTCGTTGCAGAGAATTTCTGTCTTCCCTGCTAAACTGCACATCAGTTATTGGGCATTTAAGATATCCCACTAGATGTCCTCTGAAGTATAGTTTCCTTACCACAATATCTTTACTAGACCTAAAACATCTCAGATTTTTGCTTTTTAGATAATCTGGGTCACAACATACCATAAATTTAGGTGAGAAGTTTAAGTTCTCTCATATTGATCTAAATTCCTTGCATGTTAAAGACTTCACTATTCTACCTCCTACACAAAGCATTTGTCAGTATTGTCATCTGCCAGGCAGACCATCCTGTATATTCTCTTTGATCATTTTCGGTTTACTATGTGTTATGCAACTCTACTGGATTTGTTAGTTCTAAAATTTTTTTGGTGTAGTCTTTAGGGTTCTTATAAAGTCCAACAATTTCTCCCACTTAGATAATTCCAGTGGTCAGTTATCACTCTTTATTATAGTTTATTTATAAACCTTCCTTCCTAATATTTTTTCTCCCACTTGATTTCCAAGACTTTACATTTGTGCTTTATATTCTGGTGCATCTTAATCTCCACTGCTTCTCCTTCCTCCTCTCCCTGAGCTAGTGATGTGAATCCTTCCCAACTCATTATCCAGTCAGATGTCAATCCTTCATTCTTCTTTTTCTCTATAAATACTCTCAACTTTGGTGATCACATATAGTATCTCATACTAAACATCATCTGCCTGCAAGTAAGTTACAACTTCCACACAATCCTCTAGCCCTTACTCCAGTTGCCAAGTTGACAATCTACATTATATGCTTAATACAGGTTTCAGAATCAATATTTCAATGCTAAACTTTCTATCTGACCTACCAAACATAATCTATACTTACAAAGACTCAGTCTCTCAGTTGGATAGCAGCTCCACTCTTCTAATCTTTTAGGCTAATACTAAATTTATAATTGACTAATACTAATAAACTAATACTAAGTTTATAATTGGCTTTCTTTATCTTACATAATTTATGTCTAATCTATTGGAAGTCTTGTGTCTAGCTTCCAATTGGAATTATTTTGAAAATTTTATTAATTCCTGCCACCATCTCTACTTTACAAAAAAAACTTGCTCTTTATTTTATAGGCCTGACCTTTAAGGATTATGTTAAAGAAAGTGCTTTGTGAAATACCAGTATTTTTTGTTTGATTATTTGATTTAATGTTGTCTTAACCCAGGTATCAGGCTTTGTCTAGATACTGGGCAATTCCCCTTGAGCAGCTGATTAAGTTTTCACTCCAACTACTTTCCTACTGAGATCACTGTTTGGGCTACTGTGCACCTGCTCTAATTTCTTTGGAGCCAGGTATCATACAACCAGGGATAGTCCCTATCTCCAGAAACTGTGGTGAAATATTCAAATTTGCCAATCTATAGGGAACCTGGATAGTAATTCTTTGAACTTAAAGAATTACTAGCTGGGAATCTGAGCTAGCCATATCCCAACAAACTTGCTATACATTAGGTGTCCTTTAGAACTCTGGCTGGCTATTATCTTCTTCCCTTGTATAACCCCTCCATAGTACTGCCTGGCAGCTCTCTTTTTTACAGCTGTGAGGAGTTTTTCCTTTCATGTGAGTGTTAGTGTTTCAATCTCTTGTCAAAAAAAAAAAAAGAAAGAAAAAGAAAAAACAAAGGAAGGAGACATTGGTTGGAGTATTCATTTCCCAGCTTCTTCCTTTGTGGAACAGGCTCAGAAATGGCTATTTTTCAGCCAAAGGGCACACAAGAGCTTTTCTAACACTAGCAATCTTGCTGAGTTCTGTTCACCTCTTGTTACCCTTGTCCATTAATGCCCAGGATAGGCGTTTTCTTCCTAGTTTATCAAATTTTAATAAAAATTTAAATTAAATATTAATAAAATCAGATATATTTTAAGGTTTTTATTGGTACATTATAATTATACATAATAGTATCCTTTGGCTCTCCTTACTCTACCCTCCTGATCTCCCCTTTATTATATTTTAATTAATGTATTATAATAACTTATAAAATGGTATTTATTATGATATATTCTTACATGGATATAGAATGATTTGTTCAATATTTTTCACAGTACCTCCCCATTTCCTTGCTTACTGCCTCCCTCTCAATCCCCTTCACCTTCTCTATTGGTCTCCCTTCTCTTTTCAAGGGATTCCACTCTTTCTTTCTCTTGCTTGCATATAGGTGAGTTACCACTTGAACCTTGAGATTCTGGATCTGGTTTATTTCACTTAGCATGATATTATCCAGTTCTATCCATTTACTAGCCAATAACATAATTTTGTTCTTCTTATTTTAATCCATATATTTGGTGTTACACAACAAAGCTGTTTCCATAACTTGACTATAGTGAATTGTGTTGTTATAAATATAAAGCATGCATCATTAGAGTATGTTGTTTTAAAATCTTTTGCATAAATACCAAGAAGTGGAAAAATTGAGTCATCTGGAGTTTCCATTTCTAGTCTTTTAAAAAATCTCTTAAAAAATCTTCATACTGATTTTAATTAAAAATAAAATTTTAGTTTTAATGTTTTGCCCCACCTACAAAGTATAAGTGTACTTCGTTTTCCACCTCCTTCCCACCAGCATTTCTTTTTATTTGGATTCTTGGTGGTTGCCATTCTAACTGGAATGAGATAAAACTTCCATGTAGTTTCCTTTTGCATTTTTTGATTGCTAAGGATATTGAACATTTTTTTCATGTAGTTGTTGGTCATTTGTATTTCTTCTTTGAGAAATATCTGTTTAGTTTATTTGTCCACTAATTGGATGATGATGATGGTGATAAAGATGATGATTAGGTTAAGATTTTTGAGTTCTTCATGTGTTCTGGATATGGATCTCCTGTCAAAAGAGTGGTTGGCAAATATTGTATACCATTTTGTAGGTTCTCTCACCACACTTCCATTTCCTTTGTTGTGCAAAAAGGTTTGTTATGCCTT
Organism: Geosciurus inauris; assembly: GCA_004024805.1. NCBI lineage: Eukaryota > Metazoa > Chordata > Mammalia > Rodentia > Sciuridae > Geosciurus > Geosciurus inauris. The sequence continues at coordinate 66,363 of PVHX01004388.1, forward strand.
TCTACTTATAGATAGTTGGTTTTATATCTTGAACATTAGGCGTCTCATTAAGTAAGTTGTTGCCTGCATCTGTATATTGGATATGTTGGAGTACTGACCCTTTCTTTTCTACTAGCAGTTGCAGAATTTCTGGTCTAATGCTTAGGTCTTTGATTCACTTTGAACTTTAAATATCTTTCAAAATATACAAAATAATCCAATCCACAATAATACACAATACTGGACACGAGCATATATGCACATACATTCACCAGTATTTGAGTGATACACAAATAGAGAGGACGCTTTGAAACTTGAGAAGATGCTCATAATTTCTCACATGTAAAGAGTTTTATTTCTCAAGAGAAAATGTTGAAGATTAAGGGATGTATAAATAGAAGAAAATGGCTCAAACAATGTGGTCATTGTGGTCCTTGTTGTTTTTATGAAATCACTTCAAGGGCAACATTAAGAGAAACAATAAAGTGTTCTATCAATTTATTGGAGGAGCTAAAATAATTTATTTTTATTTTGTTAGAATAAATAAAATCAGCGATTTTATTGATATACAAAGCACTAAAGAAACTAAAAAACTGTCATGATTTTTACATTAATTAGACTACTATAGCTAACCAATGTCTAACAAATATCAAAGAATAAGAGAATAATTTATCATACATGCAGTAAAATCAATGCATATTACTTCAAACTGTTCTTACTGATCATGAATGGTGAAAAGGTAAACGTGAGTGTGACTTTATTTTTATATATTTAATTTACTTAAAATAAAAATGGTCCTGTACCAAATATATGTGTACAGAATTATAGAACATATTGTGGAGGCAGAATAATATGACTGTAGGTTTTGTGTTTTGAATGCTGTCACCTGTGCTAAGCTACCTGATCCTTCACTTTCTAACTGTGTGACCTAAGATTAAACCACTCTAACCTCTCCTATACTATATTCCACATCTATAAAATGTAGATAACAAAATAGTGTACTTCATATGATTCACTAACTCACATAATGGGCTATCTCATGTGAAGAACTTAGCACAACTCCTAATGCATAGTAAGTACTTATGTGTTGGTAATTATTATCACTTGTCTTACGGGTATTACCTTAACAAAATGCATAAGATCATCAATTAATCAAATTTCACATAATACAATGTTTTTATTTCCATTTGCTTTTTGTTTATTATTTCCATTCCAATTGTTATAAATAGGCAGCAAAATAAAAAAATGCATTACTTAGAAATATACTCATGCTAAATTTGAATACTAAATGGAAACTTGTATGACTTGATTTCCTCATCTGCGGTGAACTAATAAAATTGTTTACTTTAAATCTTTGCTTTAAGAATGATGTTCAAATATTAATTTCCAGTCATTAAAACATGTACTTTGTTGTTGATCTAGCTTTTCTTGCCTTTTATGCCTAGGTTCTAGATATGGCTAACTTATATCTTATAATTGAAGTGAAGTCTTATAATTGACTTCACTATTTTGAGAAGTCCTCTTATATAAAATGAATGAAATATTTCAAAAGTGGGATATAAGATGTTTAAGATTATTTTACTAAGACCATATGATGTAAACAACTGAACCTCAAATCAACAAAAGCAATAACCAAAATAAAACTAACTCTAAAATTAAAGGGAAAACAAAAATACATATAAGAAACCTAAACCAGATGTCTGCAAAGTGAAAAAATGTCAGAATGGTCTTATCTTAATTAGGCCACCATATTCATTACAATTTCTCAGTTAAAAACAAACCAACAAACTAAAAACAGATATTCAATTCAACAAATAAACCCAGAATTAGTTAAGTTTGTGGTGAATGACAGACTCACAGTAATCAAATTCTCAGCATAGTGATACATAGTGAAATACAATTTATTATTTTGTTATGATAATTATTCTTTGGAGGTAGCAGGTACATATTATTCAGCTTTGCATTGCTGTGACCAAAATACTTGACAAGAACAAGATTTGAGGCTGAGCATTTGACTCAGATCTCATAAACCCATCTTTATTGATTGACTCTTGCTCTTAGTGGAAAAAACAACTAACTTAGCTTATTGGAACTTTTTACTCATTCTCATTTTATTAGGAAGCAACTATCCAAAGGTAGTAGCAGTTATCTTATTATCTCTGTTTAAGTTTTTATTTTTATTTTTAATTTTAGGGAGTGCTGTTATGGTTTGGATATGTGGTGTCCCCCAAAAGCTCATGTGTGAGAAAATGCAAAGACATTCAGAAGTGATATGATTAGGTTATGAGGTGTGACTTAATCAGTGGATTAACCCACTGACATGGATTACCTTGGTGATAACTCGAGGCAGGTAGGGTGTGATTAGAGGAGATAAGTCATTGAGGGCATGCCTTTTGAGGTTAATATTTTGTCCCTAGTGATCAGAGCTCTATCTGCTTCCTGTTTGCCATGCCTCCACCTCTACTTTCCTCCACCATGCTGTTCTGCCTCACCTTGGGCCCAGACCAATGGTACTGGCCATCTATGGAGTAAGATGTCTAAAACTGTGGGCCAAATAAACTTTTCCCCCTCTAATTGTTCTTCTCAGGTGTTTTGTCACAGTGATGAAAAAGCTGATTAAACAAGTGCTGAGGATAGAACTCAGGTCCTCATGTGTGTTAGGTAAATACTCTAACATTAAACTATATCACTAGCCCTACATTCTTAACCAAATGGCCTCAAGATATTCCTCCAAAGTATAATTTTAATGTTTTAGAATATTTCTTTAAAAGAAAATTTAAAAAATGAAAATTGTATTTATATAACTATAATAATTACAATACATATAATGCTAATTCAGCAATTCTGTAAGTACAAAGAATTTTATGTAATTTTATTTAACAAAAAAAGAAAAATCTCTTAAATTTTAACTAGCAAAAATATGCTTACAATGTGATTATAACACTGTATGCTAAATTTTTGTTACCAAATGTCATATAATTAATAAAGTTCTGATATATGTTAAGGAAATTTTGTAGTAGTTATAATAATTATCAATTTGAGTAATTAGAAATAATTATAGAACAAAATTATGTCAATAGAATTTTGTATTTTGCATTTAAACCTATTTTTCCTTGTGTAAATGACCTTAATGACTAAGTTTTAGTCTAATAGAGTCAAAAACTTCCAAAAGAATGAGAAAGCAATGAGTGTTCAATTTTGCTATTAAGAAGACTCAAAATCTTATTGCCAAGATTAGAGCCAAATTACTAAATTTAATTATTTTTCATACACCAACATTATATTTCTAAAATTACAAACTCTTACTATTGAATAGATGAGTGAATAAATTAATGATTTTTAAAAGTATATTTCCTCCTACTTCTTTATTTTTTAAAATTTATCTTTTAAAACAAAAGAATGTATTTCAAGTCATAGTACACATATGGAGCACAATTTTTCATTTCTCTGGTTGTAAAAAGAGAGAGTCACACCATTCATGTCTTCATACATGTACCTATGGTAGTGATATCCATCTCATTCCACCATTTTTGCTATCCCCATGCCCCTTCCCTCCCCCTACTATCCCTTTGACCCATCCAAAATGGAGGAACTTTGAATAAAGTAATACTTTTTAACATACCCAAAATTACAATTTAAGCAAGTAATGAAAATTTTATTTTTTAATTTCCAAGAAGTAATATATTATTTTATGAGCTATATGAGCTAGTGAAAGCAATAATAATAAAATTTTAAAAGAATACAGACATCTGATTTTATCAACACAGAAGGCAGAATGTAATCTGTATTAAAATAAATAATGCCAGTAGCTAATACATTTGAAGAAAGGGAGTTATCTTTAGATAGCCTCAGGGATAATTAGTTATAATATTTGATATTGAAATTGCATTTTCTTTTGGTACTGGTAATTGAACTCAGGGGCACTCGACTACTGAGCAACATCCCCAGCCTTATTTTGTGTTTTATGTAGAGACAGGGTCTCACTGAGTTGCCTAGCACCTCGCCATTGCTGAGGCTGGCTTTGAACTCACGATTCTCCTGTCTTAGCCTCCCTAAGTGCTGGGATTACAGGCTTGAGCCACCATGCCCAGCTTAAAATTGCATTTGAGAGAAAGAAATTATTACCTCCTGATTCAAATCAAAACACATTAAAGACCTATAATTATTTGTGAATTTAATATCAATTCACTCAAAAACTAAATACTGCTATCACAATAAAAATTCAGTATTCTCAAATGTATAGTTTATTCTCAAATATTGTAGTAAGAGAAATTTATAACTCAGGTCAAAATTGTCAACAACCATAACTGACAAAATAAGTGAACACTAAAGAAATGACTGCTGTTGATTTTCCAAGATCATCACATTTATATAGTCAAATTGCATAGCAATAACCCTGCTCTTCATTGGAATACCTGTAATGAAAAAATAATATACTATGCTGGCATGATGTATGAGAAGATCAAATGTACAACTAAGAACCATTCTAGGAATATTTTGATTGTCCTAAATATATCTCAAGAAGACCCTAATATATAAAAGCAAGAAAAAATAAGAGAACCGTAAAATAATTTTTTTTAATTGTGAAAGAGAAAAATATTACTTTAACTTATTTTGGTGATCACTAAATATTTTTAAAACATTCAAGTAAGATTAATAAAAGCTCTATTATATGGAAAATATCAAGTTAATTTAGGAACCTTACAAAAATGAGCTTTCAAGATAATAAAGATATTTGGATATCTTTAACTAAAAGTTCACTTTTCCCTTTATACCAGATGATACTTACCTCAATTACTTTCCATGTTTGATAGCTTGTTTGGCTGCATGTTTTACCTTTTAGGAAATAGACTATAACATTTAGGATAATTAAATATAGTCCCATGATATCCTATATTATCTGGTTAAGGAATGGTTTATTTTAGGAACAATCTAAATTGTTCTTTAAAAACTTTGTGATTAAACAAAGAATAAATTTTATAGAATTCATGTGAAATCATTCTCATTTTGATAGAGCTATGGAAAAGCTTACCTCAATTACTATTTTAGTCAGCTTTTGTGTTGCTGTGACCAAAACACCTAAAAGAACAGCTTGGCGGTTTGAACTCCTTATTTGGGGTTCTTGGTTTCAGAGATCTCAGTCCATAGATCAACACTTTCATCACTCTTAGTTCAAGGTAAGGCAGAATACCATGGGGGAATAACCCAGTGGAGGAGAGCTGTTCAGATTGTGAGGGGATCAGGAAGCAGAAAGCAAGATTGAAAGTAAGAGAGAGAAAAAGTTCCAAATCCCAAATGTAAGAGTCACATTTCCAGGGCACACTCCAATGACCCACCTCCCCCAGCCATGCCTTATCTGCCCACAGTCACCACTCACACCGTCCATTCAACCTAGGATTGATTGGGTTACAGCTTTCATAATTAAATAATTTCAACTCTGAATATTCTACATTAACACAGGAGATTTGAGGGAATACCTCACATTCAAACCATAGCACTGCAACCGTGATCCCCCAAGAAGTTCATGTCCTTCTTACAATGTAAAATGTATTTTGTCCACTTCTAAGAGTCCCCTAGTTGTATCAGTTTTAGTATTATCCAAAAATTCAAGCCCAAAGTCTTATCTGAAACTCAAGACAAATTCTTGCATGACCCCTACAAAAATCCAAACAAGTTACATATATCCAATATGCAGTGGCACAGAGTAAGCATTTCCATTTCAAAAGGGAGAAGTAGGTACATAGAAAAAAGAAGTGCAGTCAAAACAAAATGAAATCCAGCCAAGCAAACAGATCACAGAACTCTGCCTATAACTCTGCAGATAGCACCTAGGACACAAGGCTGTAAGATGTTATTTCCAAAGGGCTTGATTAGCCTTATCCCTTTGAATTTGCCAATTCCTGTACACATAGACTCTCTTTTAGCCAGTTCTTTCCACTGTGAGCAGCTTTTCTTTGCAGAAAGTTCACACTATCTTTCAATTCCTGGAGTCTCCATTAAAGCTTGATTTTTACTTCACAGATTATTACATCTTTCTCTCTGGGGCAGTCTGTAAGGATTCTGATTCTGCTATACATTGCCTGGCCTCTTAGGCTTTCCTTTAAAATCTCAGTGGAAACCTCCATGACCCCTTAACTGAAGCATCCTAAATTCCTGAAGCCTGTAGTCCAATTCCCGACAGAGTCTCATGTTCATCTGAAAGCTCCTGACCATGGTCTGTGTTATTATCAGCACTCTGATCTTCTACATTCCCAACAGAATTACCCATTTTGTTCCACTTACTACATACTAAAGCTTTTCTAACTTGCCTCACTAAATTTTAAAAAATTTCTCCTACAAACCAACTCCAAAGCCTCTGAACCAGATGATCAGATGAGTCATTCCAACAACCCCACTCCTGGTACCAATTTCTGTTTTAGTCAGCTTTTTTGTTACTGTGACCAAAATATCTGACTAGAACAACTTAGAGGAAGGAATGTTAAATTGGGGCACCTAATTTCAAAGATCTCAGTTCATTGATGGTCAAAATCATTCCTTGGGGCTGAAGGTGAGGCAGTACATTATGGGGAAAAAGTCCATCGGAGGAAAATTTCTAAGCTCATGGGTCAGGATGCAGAAGAAGGAGAGACAGAGAGATAGAGATAGAGAGAGATAGAGATAGAGATAGAGATAGAGATAGAAAGAGAGAATTGACATGCATTTACTATTTTTAAGGCTCCCTTGAAAAAGAAATAAGCAACCAAAAACATTATATGTCAAAAGTCTGGGAAATGTCATTGAATTTACTAAGTATTTAATAAATAGAATTGTGATGCTGTTTGTGATTTCTATAATAAAGATGCACTCCATCATGACTATCATTGGTCACAGAAATGCCAAACAAATGATCAATGTACCAGAAATTTTGGATAATACTATATGCTCTTATTGGATAAATCCTTGTGACATAAATCCTTAAGTTATTCTTTTAGCACAAAATAAAAATTATCTTTTAACTTTTTCTGTTATCAGTGATTCCTTGAGTTACTATAGTTTTTTATCAAAATTTATTTTTGTTTCAGACCTGTTGTCAAATCTAGAGTCTGCAGAAAATATAACAGCATTGTCATGTAATAGAAGTTTTAGTAAATATCATATTACTTGAGGTAAAATGTTGAACTCATATTTTACATAAATCATAAAGGTAAATATTAAACAAATTTCCATAATATGTGTTCCTTTGAATTTTTTCAACTCTGGACAGAGGAAAAAATCCCCAAGTCACTCAGCCTATGTGAAAACTAAGTTTGAGAAACAGGCATCCTCGAACTCAACAGGAATGCATACTGTCTGAATTTTAGTTTTTATACAGTTATCTCAGCACTTTGGGAGACGAAGACAGGAGAGGATCGCAAGTTCAAAGCCAGCCTCAGCAACGGTGAGGCACTAAGGAACTCAGTGAGACCTTGTCTCTAAATAAAACACAAAATAGGACTGGGGATGTGGCTCAGTGTTTGAGTACCCCTGAGATCAATCCTTGGTACCAAAAAATAGAAAAAAAAAGACCCATCTCTTAAAAAGTTCCATACTCTCCAATAGTCAGTCTATGGACAAAACCTTTAGCACATGAGCCTTTGGAAGAACATTCAAGATTTAAACTATACCATTAAATAATGTATACATAGACTGCCTCAGAAGTGTTTGGCCAGTGCCCCAATTGTTATCCAAATTATTAAAAAGAATTTAAGAACATCACATACCTGAAACAAACTAATGATGTCTAAAACTCTTTTACATTATTAGAGAATAACTTGTTTATATGCTGCTTGATTCAGGAAATGATACATTTAAATATAAGGAGATTATTTTGCTGCTTACTGACAAATTAAGCACAAAAATAAATACAAAGGAATTGAAAGTTTAGTAAAATATATTTTCCTTTTATTCAAGTGGAAAATTACTTAGAGAGTTAAAAATCATAATAAGTTAAGCACATATTTTGAAGTTAAACTACTTGAATTAAAGTCTTAGATCCATCGATTTTATTAGCATTAAACTGTAAGTAATTTAGTGAATTTCTATATGCACCTATTTCTTAATTATAGGTAAAGTGACAATAATTACATTACCTAGTGGTGTGCTTGTGAGAACTAAGTACTACAGCACTGTTTTTCTTTACTAGTTAGTGCTCATTAAAGCTTTATTTGGTAACAGTAATAGTGGTGGATTTTCTGGGGTCAAAAATCAGTATATACTTTGTACTTATTTTAGCATGCAACTCCTTCCCTGAGGGAAACAATTCTGCCTTTATGTATTTGTGACCTATATTAAAATGACTGCCTCCTTTCAAAGCCATTATAGAGACCCTCATGATCATATTATATTTAATATATTTATACCACATTTGCATTATTTGTAATCTCTCAGCTCCTTTTCTCACTCAGAAATTATTAGCTTTTAGTGTGAGCTTACTAGGAGAGATGAAGCTCTTATTATTTTTTTATAATCAACATTATCCAACTTGCCTTTCCTCCAAAATGCACACTTCTGGATTCTTTCAGAACTTCTCTACCTGAAGTTATTTGATGGAACTTTTTTCCCCTGTAGGCAGCACTCTGAGATGTGTACTCTGATAGATTCATCTTCTGTAATCACATTACATACTTTTAACTCAGTTTGTTTTATTTGTTGTATCTAAGAAGTTAGAATAAAGACCCTGGCTCTTTCCAGGAAATAGTTTACCAAGTATCAAATCACCCAAGGGAAAAGTTATATAAATAAATGAATGATTGAGTGAAAAGGTGATACATTCGGAATTCATGACTACTATAATTTGAAAAATTGAAGTTGAACCTACAAGAAATACCATGGAGTTTTAAGAGTTCATATTTCTCAACATTAATTCAAGGAAATTTTTGACAGAAAATGATTAAGGTCTATTGATTCTGAAACATAGCTGCAATGTCACAAATATACAACAACTAAAAAGATAGAACAGTTAACTCAAGTGCCATGGTCATCATCAACCCAATGTGTAATACTTTCAGCTTCTCTTCACCCTTTGTAACTTCTTCATATTAACTTAGTTAAATCACAGTTTTGACCAATTCCTAAATTTTCTTTAAGTTTGTCCCAATGTGCTTTATATGGCATGAAAAAAAAAGTGGTAATCACATTAAGTGGTTTTATTTGATTAGTTTAAATTCCTGATTACTAATAATAAGTGAGCTAGTGAAGCTGTAAAGCAATCTTATTTTCTTAGACATTAGCTCCTACTGACCTAGATAAATATTCCATCACTTTCTCCTCAAATCTTCAGCTTTATCTTTCATTATAGAGTGAGCTCCCCATGAGAACATATGATGAAAACTCTGTGCAAATGTTATTTTCCTAGAGAATTGCAAGACATCAAGTTGTGGCATTGTTCTGAAGATAGAGCATTCAGTGTAATCTCAAACTCAACTTCAATCCTCCTAGGTTTTACGGCTACTTTGATTGCAAGGCAACCAGCATGTAATGATAACGTGGAGTTTGAGAAATGAGAGTAGGTAATGTTAAAATGCCATACGATCCCATTGGTCAAAATATCAGCTATTGCTTCCTTTACTTTATGACTGATTAACAAAATCATAAAAGTTGTACGTATTAGTGGCAATACCATTAATGCTTGATACATGTGTAGAATTTAAATCAAGTTTAACATATTTGTATCCTCCAATATTGATCAATTCTTTATGGTGAAAATTTTCAGGATCATTTCTCATAGTTTTTTTCAGAAGTATAGGACATATTGTTGTCTATAGTCACTAATCTGTGCAATAGCACACCAGGGCATCTTGCTTCTATCTTACTGTAGCTTAGTACCCATTGTTCAAACATTCTCTATCACCCCTTTATCACTGTGCCCCACTGATGGTAATCACCATTCTATTCTCAAACACTCCAAGGTAACATTGTTTCAGATTCCACATGAGTAAGATCATATGGTACTGGCCTTTTGTTTCTCACTTATTTCAGTTAACATAATCTCCATTTTCACCCACACTGTCATAATGATAGGCTTTATTTCTTTCTACTATTGATTAGTATTTTATTGTGTATATGTTCCACATTTTCTTTATCCATTCATCAGTTGATGGACACTTAGGTTGTGTCCATTTCTTGGCTACTGTGAATAGTGCTGTAATAAACATGGGAAATCAGATGTCTATGCAATATACACATTTCATTTCCTTTCGATATATACCCAGTAGTGGGATTTCTAAATCATAGAGTAGTTCTAGTTTTTATTTTTTGAGTGAGCTTTCAGGTTCTTCAGCATAAGCGCTATGCTATTTTACATTTCCCACCAACAGTATGCAAAATCTCTACATTTTTACCAGATAACACTTTCTATTTTTCATCTTTTTTATGTTAATGGTATGGGATGATATGTCATTGCAGTATTGATTTTCATTTCCCTGATGATTAGTGATTTAAGAATTTTAATATACCTGTTGGTCATTTATATGTCTTTTATTGGAAAATTTCTATTTAGATTTATTGCCTACTTTTGAATCTTTTTATTTGCTTTTTGTTATTGTTTCTACAATTCCTTATGTAATCTGAGTATCAACTCCTTGTCACCAATATGCATTGTAAACATTTTCTCCTATTCTATATGTTGACTTTCCTTTTATTTCCTGTGCTTTTGATGGTCTTATTTAAATAAAAAAAATCCTTGTCATCCCAATGTCCTGAAGAATTTTTCCATATTTTCTTTAAGAAGTTTCATAAATTCACATCTTACATTTAATTCTCCATTTTATTTTAAATTGATTTTTATAACTGATGAGAGACAGATATCTATTTTTCCTCTGCCTGTGTACATCCAATTTCCTATCCTTTCTCCTGTGAATTTTCTTTGCATCTCTGTCAAATTTAGTTGGCTACAGATGCATAGGTTTAGTTATAGATTTTCAATCTGTCACACTGGTTTAGTTATTGATGCCAATAAAATGCTGCTTTGATTACTACAGCCTTATACTGTGTTTTCAAGTCAGGTAGCATAGTATCTCCTGTTTTGTTATTTTTGCTCAAAATGGATTGACTTTGTGTGTGTGTGTGTGTGTGTGTGGTTCCACATAATTTGTTTTTTAAATTGTTCTGGGAAGAATGACTTTGGGTTTTTAAAATATATATATATATATATATATATATATATATATATTTGTCTTGTGGATATACATAATTGTGAGATACAATGTGGTATGTTCATACATGTACATAGGAAGATTAGGTCAGATATATTCCACTGTTCTTTTCTTAACCAGTCCCTTGTCTTTCTGTCCTTTTCCTCAATCCCTTTCCTCTACTCCACTGATCTTTATTCTGTTTTGGGGATATCTCCCCTTTTCTTTTATCTTTGTTAAAAATTTATTTATTCTAATTAGATATACATGACAACAGAATGCATTTTGAGTTATTATACATAAATGGAGCACAATGTTTCATTTCTCTGGTTGTATATGATGTAGTCACACCATATGTGCAGCTATACATGTGTCTTGGGCATTGATGTTCATCTCATTCCACCATCTTTCCTGACCCCATGCCCCCTCCCATTGTGTCCTTCCCCTTTGACCAAAGTTCCTCCATTTTTTCCATGCTTCCCCCCATTATGTATTAGCATCCACTTATCAGAGAGACCATTTGGCCTTGGTTTTGGGGGATCGGCTTTCTTTGCTTAGCATGATATTCTCCAACTCCATCCATTTACCTGCAAATGCTATAATTTTATTCTCTTTTAATGCTGAGTAATATTCCATTGTGTATACATACCACAGTTTCTTTATCCATTCATCTATTGAAGGGCATCTAGGTTGGTTCCACAGTTTAACTATTGTGAATTGAGCTGCTATAAACATTGAAGTGGCTGTGTCACTGCAGTATGCTATTTTTAAGTCCTTTGGGTATAGACTGAGGAGTGGGATAGCTGGATCAAAAGGTGGTTCCATTCCAAGTTTTCTAAGGAATTTCCATACTTCTTTCCAGTATGCACCAATTTGCATTCACACCAGCAATGTATGAGTGTGCCTTTGCCCCTACATCCTTGCCAACACTTATTGTTTGTATTCTTGATGACTGCCATTGTGACTTGTATGAGATGAAATCTTAGGGTAATTCTGATTTGAATTTGTCTAATTACTAGAGATGTTGAACAGTTCTTCATATGTTTTTCATATATATTTCTTCTTCAAATTCTTTCTTTAGAGTCCTGTAGTTTTCACTGTAGATGCCTTTCACCTCTTCTGTAAATTAATTCCCAAGTTTTTTATTTATTTGAGGCTGGTTTGAATGGAGTAGTTTTCCTAATTTCTCTTTCAGAAGATTCATTACTGTGTATAGAAATGCATTTGATTTATGGGTATTGATTTTATATCCTGCTACTTTGCTGAATTTATTTATTAATTCTAGAAGTTTTCTGGTAGAATTTTTTGGATCCTCTAAGTATAGAATCATGTCATTGGCAAATAATGATAGTTTGAGTTCTTCTTTTTCTATTCATTTCCTTTTCATTTATTTTATCTAATTGCTCTGGCTATAGTTTCAAGGACTATGTTAAGTAGAAGTTGTGAAAGTGGGCATCCCTATCTTGTTCTTGTTTTTAGAGGGAATGTTTCCAATTTTTCTCCATTTAGGATAATGTAAGCCTTGGGTTTAGCATAGATAGCTTTTACAATGTTGGGATATTTCCTACTATCTCTAGTTTTTCTAATTTTTTGAACATGAAGAGGTGCTGCATTTTGTCAAATACTTTCTCAGCATCTATTGAGATAATTACATGATTCTTGTCTATTGATGTGATGAATTACATTTATTGATTTCCATATTGAACAAAACTTGCATACCTGGGATGAAACCCAATTGATCACAGTGCACTATCTTTTTAATATGTTTTTGTATGTGATTTCCCAGAATTTAATTGATAATTTTTGCATCTATGTTCATCAGGGATATTGGTTTGAAGTTTCCTTTCTTTGATGTGTCTTCTTCTGGTTTTGAAATCAGGGTGATACTAATCTCATAGAATGAGTTTGGTAGGGTTCTCTCCTTTTCTATTTCATGGAATAATTTAAGGAATATTTATATAAATTCTTCTTTGAAGGTCTTGTAGAACTCGGCTGAGAGTCCCTCTGCTCCCAGGCTTTTCTTAGTTGGTAAGCTTTTGATGGTGTCTTTTATTTCCTTGCTTGAAGTTGATCTGTTTAAGTTGTGTATGTCCTCCTGATTCAGTTTGAGCAGATCATATCCATCTAGAAATTTGTCAGTGTCTTTGAGATTTTCTATTTTACTGGAGTATAAATTTTCCATTTTTTCCTCCTCCTCTTCCTCCTCCTCCTCCTTCTTCTTCCTCTTCTTCTTCTTCTTCTTCTTCTTCTTTCTTTTTGGTACCAGGATTAAACTCAGAGGGTACTTGACCACTTAGTCACATTCCCAGTCCTATTTTGTATTTTATTTATAGACATGGTCTCACCGAATTGTTTAGTGCCTTGCCACTGCTGAGGCTGGCTTTGAGCTCTTGATTCTCCTGTCTCAGGTTGCCAAAGTGCTGGAATTGCCAACACGCCTGGTTGGAGTATATATTTTCCAAAATACTTTCTAATTATCTTCTGTATTTCAATAGTCTGTGTTATTATATTTCCTTTTTCATTACAAATTTTAGTAATTTGAGGGTTTTTTCCTCTTCTTTTCATTAGGGTGGTTAATTTATCAATTTTCTTTATTCTTTCAGAGAACCAGCTTTTTGTTTTGTCAATATTTTGAATTGTTTCTTTTGTTTCAGTTTCATTAATTTCAGCCCAGTTTTAATTATTTCCTGTCTTCTACTTCTTTTGGTGTTGATTTGTTTTTTTTCTAGGGCTTTGAAATGTGATGTTGGATCATTTATTTGTTGACTTTTTCTTCTTTAAAGGAATGAGCTCAATGCATAAACTTTCCTCTTAGTACTGCCTTCATAATGTCCCAGAGATTTTGATATGTTGTATTGGAGTTTTCATTTACCTCTAAGAATTTTTTCATCTCCTCCCTGATGTCTTTTGTTATCTATGAGTCATTCAATAGCACATTATTTAGTCTCCAGGTGATTGAGTAGCTTCTATTCTTTATTTTATCATTGATTTCTCATTTCATTCCATTATGGTCTGATAGAATGCAGGGTAGAATCTCAATTTTTTGTATTTGCTAAGACTCACTTTGTGGCATAACATATGGTCTATTTTAGAGATGGATCCATGCACTGCTGAGAAAAAAAGTGTATTCACTTGTTGATGGATGTAATATTCTGTATATGCCTGTTAATTCTAAATTATTGATTTTATTATTGCATTCTATGATTTTTTTGTCTAGTTTTTGTTTGTAAAATCTGTCTGGTGGTGAGAGAGATGTGTTAAAGTCACCCAGTATTATTGTGTTGTGTTCTATTTGATTCTTGAAGTTGAGAAGAATTTGTTTGTTATATACATGGATGCTCCATTGTTCAGGGCATAGATATTTGTGATTGTTATGTACTGTTGATGAAATGACCTTCTTTATCCCTTCTGACTATCTTTGGTTTGAAGTCCACTTTATCTGGTATGAGGATGGAAACCTGCTTTTTACATGGTCCATGTGAGTTGTATGTTTTTTCCCATCCTTTCACGTTCAGTCTGTGGATTTTTTTTTTTTTTCTATGAGATGAGTCTCTTGAAGGCAGCATATTGTTGGGTCTTTTTTAATTCCAATCTGCCCGTCTTTATCTTTTAATTAATGAGTTTAGGTCATTAAATTTTAGGGTTATTATTGAAATATGGTTTATATTCCAAGTCATTTTGGTTTATTTTTGGTTTTTAACTTGTCTTGGTTTCTCCTTTGATTGGCCTTTCCTTTAGTGTAGTTCTTTCCTTTGCCAATTTTCATTGTTGTTTTTCAATTCCTCCTGATGTACTACTTTGCTGAGAATGTTCTGTAGTGCAGGCTTTCTTGTCATAAATTCTTTTAACTTTTGTTTATCATGGAAAGTTTTTATTTCATCATCAAATATGAAGCTTAATTTTGCCGTATATAAGATCCTTGGTTGGCATCCATTTTCTTCCAGATCTTGGTGTATGTTGTTTCAGGTTCTCCTGGCTTCAAAGGTCTGGGTTAAGAAATATGCTGAAATCCAAATTAGTTTCCCCCTGTATGTAATCTGTAACTTTTCTCTTGTGGATTTTAAAATTCTATCCTTATTGTGTATGCTAGACATTTTCATTACAATGTGCTTTGAGGTGGATCTGTTGTAGTTTTGCACATTTGGTGTCTTGTAAGTCTCTTGTATTTGATTTTCCAATTCATCCTTCAAGTTTGGGAAATTTTCTGATATTATTTCATTTATGAGATTGTGTATTCCTTTGATTTGTATCTCCATGCCTTCCTCTGTCCTGATAATTCTTAGATTTGGTCTTTTGGTGTTATCTCATAATTCTTGGACTTTCTGTTCATGGTTTCTTACCATCTTCATTGTGTAGTAAACTTTGTGTTCAAGATTATATATTTTGTTTTCATTGCCTGAGGTTCTGTCTTCCAAGTAATGTAGTCTGTTTGTGATGCTTTCTATTTAATTTTTTATTGGGTTTATTGTTTCCTTTATTTCATGGATTTCTGTTTTTGTTTTTTTTCAGAATCTATATCTCATTCTTGAAGTAATCTTTTGCTACCTGTATTTTCTCTTTTATATCTTTGTTTGAGTGATCAATTTTTGCCTGTATTTGCTCTCTTATCACTTTGTTGGATTGGCCAATTATTGCCTATATTTGCTCTCTTATATTATTCTGTGCTTTGCAGATCATTTTAATTATGTATATTCTGAACTTCTTCTTTGACATTTCATCTACTGTGCTGTCAATGGATTCTACTATTGTAGCTTCTTGGGTTGTTGGGGTATATTCTTCCCTTGATTTATCATGTTGTTCATCTGTCTTCCTCTCTAGCAGTGCTGACCTGAGATATTATAGTTTCTACCCTATAATCTTGTAGTGTCCCTGAAGGTTACCAATACCTCACCCCTGGTGTAACCAGGCCCACAGGGACTTTGATGATGATCTTCTTGGTCCTGGTTATTGTCTCTAGACAGAAGCCTTCTGTTCTATTTTTTGGTTAGCTTCTGCATATCGCAGAAAAATCTTGACCTTTGACCTTTTGGGTCTGGTTTATTTGATTTAGTATGATAATCTCTAGGTCCATTCATTTATCAACAAATGCCATAGTTTTATTCTTTATTTATGGCTGATTAAATCTTCATTATGTATGTATATCACATTTTCTTTATCCATTCATCTGTTGATGGGTGCTGGGGTGGGGAGTAAGATTTTCTTCTCCCTCTTTCTGAAGAAAAGGTGTTGGCATGTATTGCTCTAAACTTTCCTCTTACTACTGCATTTGTTGCACTTCATAAACTTCAGTATGTTGTATTCTCATTTTTGTTTGTTTCAAAAAATATAATTTCCTTCTTGATTTTTTCAATCTATTGTTTGAAAATATGTTGTTTGATTTCCATCCATTTGTACAATACCCAAAGTTTTTCCTTTTTGTTGATTTCTAGTTTTATTGTATTGTGATTAGAAAATAATATTCAATAGTATTTCAATTTTTAAATTTTTATTGAGAATTATTTTGTGATCTATCTTATAATCTATCTTGGAGGATGTTGTTTGTTGAGTCCAGATTGTTTAGGATATAAATGAACTTTGCTCTTTCTAGGTTGATTTGTTTTCTGAATGATTTTTCATTGTTGAAAGTGGGATGATAAAAAACCCATATCTCATTGGATTGGAGATAATCTCTCTATATATCTAAAAATACTTGATTTATATATTTTATTTCTCTGACATTGGGTGCATTTCTGTTTTAACTTCTTATTTGTCCTAGCTGCAATTTATCTCTTTATCATTACATAATGATCTTCTTTGTCTCTTTTAATGCCTAAGGTCTAAATTCTATTTTATCTGATATTAATATGAATATTTTAGCTTCTTTCTTTTGGTTTCAGTTTGTATAGTATTTCTTATTTAATATCTTCATTTTCAATCTTTGTGTGTTGTTAGAGTTGAATTTAATTTCTTGTAAGCAACATATAGTTCAGTCTTTTATCCTTCATCCATACAGTCATTCTACATTTATTTGGAGAATTTAATCTACTTAAATTTAATATAATTATTGCTAGGCAAGTACTTCTTCAGGACATTATGTAATTTGGTTTCTAGCTTTGTTATAATTTATATTCTTTTTTTTCCTCTTCTCCTGTAGTCTTTTTTGGTGGCTAAATGAATTACAATAGTAGTATATTGTGATTTATGCTTTATTGTTTTGGGGTTTTCTGTAACATATATGTGCTTTGTGGCTACTATGAGGCTTAGAAAAACATCATTTGATTATAAAAAGATATTTTAAAGTGATATCAAATTAATTTTATCACTAAGATTAAAGCAAAACAAAACAAGGGAAAATATATACATAAGAAAATACCAGTTGCATTCCATTCTAGATTACATTTTGCATTTTTATATCCCATTTCATATTTTTTCTATATGTCTATTCTTAACTTACCAATGTAGTTATCATTTATGATTTTATTCTTCATATTAAAAGTATGCATAGTTTATGTACAACACTTATAACATTAGAAAAAGCTAAATGTTTGTGTAATTACTATTGTCAGTGGGTCTTATACTTCCAATGTTTTATTCTTACTCAAAATTCTCCTTCTTTCATTTTGAAGAACTTCATTTATCTTTTATTTTTGAAGAGGTCATTGGAAATACATTATCTCAGCTTTTGTTTGCTTAGAAAATCTGTATTCCTTCTTTGTTTCTAAAGGATAGTTTTGTTGGATATTCTCGTTGTCAGGGTTTGTTTTTGTTGTTGCTGCTGTTTTTCTTTTTTCTTGTCTTCCTTCAATACTGTGGAAGTCTCATGTAATTCTTGCTCTTTAAGGTTTACACTGAGAAGTTGACATTCAGGTGAATTGGGGCACACCTGACATGTTATAGTTTTTCTTTTATCTTGCAGTATGGAGATTATTCTTCAAGTACTTTATCTGCTAAACATGTTTACAGGATGTTTTGGGATAGACCCAAATGAATTAAATTTTACTGATGACTTTTGAGCTTTCTTTACCTCAATATTTGTAATTTTCTCTAGATTTCAGAATTTTTTGTTACTATTTCTTTAACTAAATTTTCTAATACTTTGGCATTCTCAAATCTGTCAGGAACCTCCAACTATACAAATATTTTCTTTTTTGATACTGTCCCCAAATTTCCATAAGCTTCCTTTATTCCTTTTTATTTATTTTTTCTGTCATGCAACTTTGTGATTTCTATGACTTGTTTTCAAACTCACTAATTCTTTCTTCTGCATAATCTGTTCTATTGATGCCCTCTATCACATTTTTTATTCCACTGAGTGTATTTTTCAGTTCAAGAATTTCTATTTGATTTTTTTAAAAAATTGCTTCCATCTCTTTGTTGAGTTTCTCTGTTAGAGTGCTGAAATGTTTCTGTTTTATTGGAGAAAATTGAGTTTTCTTAGAATAGTACTTTTAAATTCTATGTGAGTTTTTTTTTGTTGTTGTTGTTTTTTTTGTTTTTTTTCTTTTTACTGATTACTAACTGTTCAGTTCCTGGCACATTATTTTGAGTACTAGGTGAGGTCATGGTTTCCTGAAAGCCTGTGATGCTTGTTGGCATGCAACATCATCTGGCCATTGCAAAATCAAGTATATATTCCAGTATTTCTAGCCTGACCTTGAGTATACCTGTCTTTTCAAAATTCTGAGCAGCCTTCTTATTTTTCCTGAACATGTAGTCACTTCCACCATTTTAGCACTAGATGATGTCCACGTCCATATTTGTTTGCAGTCTTCTCAGTATGTTGTCACTAATGGAGAACTAGAGGGCAATACTAACACTGGTTTGTCCCAAAGACTTTGGATTTTTCACAAAATGAATAGGAGAATGCATAGAGTAGTCTGTCCCCACAAACCTCTCCTTGGGATTAGGTTAGGCCTGGATACATTATCCATATTTACTGGCTTGTGGTCACAGACACTGCAGGATTCTGCCCAGTTCTGGACAGAGTTCATATGTGTGAACTGGCCCTAGTCTTCTATGTCACATCTATGACCATCAAAATGCCCAAGCTGTGTCCCACCCTGAGACCACAGCCCACAAAAATCACTGAAATTGAACAAAGGCACACAATTCTATGGGTTTGATGAGGTGGACTTATGGTCCTAGACTTGCTATTAGCTTCAGGTGATGCTGGGTGGAACAGTCTAATAACCTGGGTCCATGCATCTTCCTCTAGCATTGGAGCTGTTCCAGAGTCTCTATACACAAGCAGGTTTGGGAATGTGTTCCATTAGATTTTTTCTAATGTTAGGTCTATCAACACTTCAATAACTTCCAAGGGCAAAGTCTTATGCTTGGAATCCTCTCCTACCCCCAGGGAGTAGTGTCTTACAACATGATATGCTATCAAAATTTGAAATAGAGTTGATGAAGGCCAACCTGTGGATACCTTGGTTTATTCTAAGCTGTGTTGTGCCTGAATCTGTAGATACCTGTGGATACCTGGTTTATTCTAAGCTGTGTTGAACCATAAGGACCTTCACACTCAGGAGTACACTGAAATCCATACCACAGGTGGCGCTAAAACACAATTCTGTCCCACTGGAGCACAGGCCTCCCCCTAGTGTCAAACTTCATGTGAGTATTGAACTGTGATGCCTAAGATTTGGAGATGGGTGATGGGATAGTCCCTTGGCTACCAGTGCTGGTGCTAATTTGGGCTACACTAGAGTCTTACAACTGCAGGGACCTACACAGTCTTGGGAGGTGGACAGATGTTCTCTGAGACTATTCCAAGAATGAAACTAATAGGCCAAAACTAGACTCTATCCTGAAGGTATGCAAAACTGACTGATGGTAGAGCTAGTCTAAAGGGTCTGTGAGCCATGGCTTGCATAATGGGCCCTATCTTTCTCCTTCATCATAATTTAACTGTGGTAAACCTCATACTGGACTCGGAGACAATATCCTGGGTTAGATTTTGTTCCCTGTTCTCCAGGGAATGTAGCCCGGGTCTCCACTGTGCCCTCTGAGGCTAAAGAGGAGTGGTAGTGTCAGTCTTTTCTCCAGCTTGACTAATTAGTTGCATAAAATCAGTCCATAGGTATTGGCTTGGTGATAAGGGTCACAAGACTTTGCCCAACACTAGTTTTCACCAATATATGTATGATACTTGGTTTCTAGTATAAGGGCTAGACTTAATTTGCCCCTCTTCCATAAGATTGAGGGGTTTCTATCATTAATGGGCTGCTTGAAGTTGTGGGATGGGCATGTCATGAAAGATTCCTTCCTTCCTGCTTTCTTTAATGTTTCTTTCATTTTGCTATTCTAAAAGCAGGCATTTTGCTCTCTTATTTGATTGCTTTAGCTCTTGTGCTGGTAGTATGGCACATGTACAGCTATTCAATTGGTTCTATTTAAGGAGAGATCACCAGAGTATCGCACTTACCCACCATCTTTTCCACTCACATGAGTAGTTGTTTTTTAAATGAGCACCCCTCAAATGACAAGACTGCTTAATTTTCATAGTTCTGAATAAGTAGATAAAGACAATTTGATTAGCCTTTTTGCTTTTATGGGGGAAACAGAAGTTCTTACCTCCATGATATAGTCCTTAAACAATAAACTAAAACATTCTATATAGTTTATTCCCTTGCCATCAACTTGGATGTGAATATGATTTGTTGTTTATCATGTTTCCAGGATTAAACAAAGGAGTAAGAATAAGAATGGCAATATTGGTAATATTTGATAGCAGTAAATTTAAAAACTTTTTCCACTACAGTAACTATTTCACTAAATATATGTTTATACATATATATATATGCATCATGTTGAATATCTTAAATATATATAGTAAAGCTTATTTAAAAAAATAAATATTTATATGCCTTTTTTGTGAGAAAAATATATAAATAATGCCTTACGTTTTGAAAAAATGAATTGCAACACAAAAATCTTTCAGGCTTACAAATGAATTCTTCCAGGATCAAGATACTACAGCAAAAGTGAATACATCATTGTTGGGTGGAGATAGGACAGTGGGATTTAATCTCCTCTGATTTAAGATTAATATATATATATAAAAGATACACTATGCTTGTTCTTATTCAATTATTTGGATATATAAAACTCTTACACCATTGAGTCTTTTCATTCCCCTTGTAGTCCTTCAACTACACATTTATTTGTTAGTTTTGAAATAGCTCTCATACACAACATGTATCTCAACCTTGTTTCATTCATAGCATTTCACAATCTTGATTCATAAAAAAATGCTTCCTTACTTGATAAAGGGAGAACTAGGTTTCATAGTTCTTAAGGGAAATTAGTTCAGCTTTTTACCCACTGCTGCTGTATAATCACTGCTGGAAAAGTATCTGTCTGATAATTATGGTTCATAAAGTTTTGTGAATAAATTAATGAGTTAATACAAGCTTAAGTAAATCTTGCTTAATATTTAATATTTAGAAACAATGAACATTTTTCATAGTGTCTTGAATTTACAAGTACAGTTTAACAAGAATTCTGTATTAATGGAAATTGAATGCAACATGTTTTAACATAGCTTTTAATAGAAAATTATCTAATAAAGCATGAAATAATATTTTATGATGTTATTAAAGAAATATAGTGACACAAAAACAGAATATAATTTTATGTAAAAAAATACCCAATACAGAGTAATAATAGAATAAAATGTATTTGAATTTGGGTTCTTTCCCCCCATGTGTTTCTGACATGAGTTGAAACTAAAGAATTTAAATGTGATTCATACTCATTTGAAAATATAGTAGCCATTAATAAATTTTATGTTATTGAATACTTTGATAATATAAAACCAACTGGGCATCATTTTTCTTTTCTTATGGGCAGTATATTAATCATCACTATTAATGACATATAAAGATGCAAGGTAAGCTGTAATGATGATTCCATTAGTAGTCCTACTGTGTTCTCTTTCAGAGAAGTGATTCTTCAGAAAGTTCTCTACAAGATTACACAACAAGGTTCTCTCCTCACAATTCTCACCAAAATACATGTATGTCCTTTCAATAATTATTGAAATCTTGGGCCTTTTGCCTAAAGTACAATGTTTGTGCTTCTTACTTAGATTAACTACGTGGTTGTTTAGCTTTACTGTATTTGATTTAACTGACAACAACTGCCTTTGCTCATGTTGTTTAGCTTGCAAGGTGAATGTATATAAAATTGTATTTCCTGCAGCCAGTACTATAGTATGCAAAAATCAGTGAATAACACTAAGCAGTGAAATAAAATGCAACAAGTGTACCAATTCTTGCAGACAGCTTTATAACTCCCTATGTTAAAAACCTGAAGTATTCAAGAAGAGACCATTCTGCTTTTAGTTTATGTGTATGGCTTTTAATATGACACATCATTTTAACATCTTTTAATTATCCTTTCTCATATACTATAATAGCCACCTTATCTTGTTCTGTCTTTTCTCTGTAATTATTTTTAAAAATATGTTTAAACCCACTGGAGTACTAGCAGTTTCAGTTATTTTTGATCAATAAGGTTTATTATTATATATGAAATGATGGGAGGAAGATATTCTAGCCCATTCTTTTCAAAGATACATTTTTTTTAATTTTTTTTAGTTGTTGATGGATCTTTATTTCATTCATTTATTATTTATATGTGGTGCTGAGGATTGAACCCAGGGCCTCACGCATGCTAGGCAAGCGCTCTACCACTGAGCTACAGCCCCAGCCCTCAAAGATACATTTTCAAAGTAAAAAATTTAGGAATTTCAAAACTCAGAGTGTGTTTTTTCTATTTGAGTGTTAAAATTGAGCATCTCCTTGGAAATACTACTTATAATCCTCATTATGTATACAAATGTAAAGAAGGTAAAATTTTTAATGCAACTTTTGGTTAAAGCTCTTTGACTATTATTTGTCTAAAATGTAATTTACATTTTTTATACATACCTATAGAATCTAGCATTGAAACTGTCATATAGGTGTTAATAATATTTATTTATATTACCTAATGACTTTATTGTCAATATTAGGCAATACACATTTTAAAACTAAAATTTTAATTTTGAAAATGACATTTACATAAATATAATCTATAAAATACAGTAAAATGTCTTCCTAATTCTACTTAAATGCTATCTAAAATCTGTTAACTTCTTTCAAATTCCACCATCAGTACTTTAGCTACTCTCTATTATCAATTCTTTCCAGATGACAGAATATCCCCTTGTCTCTTTCTAATGCTTCCTGAACCCAGAAGTCTGAATCATTCTTTAAAATTATAAATTGATTATCTTATTTTAGTGGCATAATGCTTTCCGATTACACTTAAAAATTACATTTATTATCCTGGAAGTCATGAATCATTTTTGTGCCTTCCTCCCTGACCTCATCCTGTGCCATGATTCCCCTGAATTATTATGCTCTTAGTAGAATTGGCTTACATACAACTCCTAAGGTACTGAAGTTCTGCTCAAATCTGAGGTCCTCTGGCAGAATTCACTTAGAACTTCCTTTATCATCTTGACTCCTGTTCTCTTTTAAGGAGAAATGCCCTCCAATTTTGCTTGCCCTATTATTCATTCATAGTACTGTTTACTTTTATAGCATTTTTACAAGTACTTTGTCATACATCAACCTATCATTTTTATGGTTTTACACTTTTTACTCTTAAAATGTCATCAATGTAACTCATGCCTATTATGCTCCCAATTGTGTTCCTGTCCCTAATGTACTCTACCAGAATTCATTATTGAATGATAAAAGGGATAAATAAATATATTAATGATAACTCACATGAACAATTTCTCTATTGTCTCTTGTAGACCTTTCCACTAAGAATTACTTCTTAGCAATTCTTTATTAAGCAATTACTTCTCTTCAGCGAATCGATTATATTCTCTCTCTCTCTCTCTCTTCTTACAGGTTCCATATCTCTCTGATGAGATTTTCATTCAAGTTTTTCCTAGTTAAAAAAAATGAACAGTACTTTAAAAACTCACCTTACACTAATCAAATATCCTATCTCTTATGACAACCAATCTATACAAAAACCTTAAGCTTGAGTAAAATTCTGAGTCACAATCTCTAAATTAAGCTTACAGGTTTTATACATTTCCTTTGAGTATTTTCTGCTTGCACAAATATAACTTATCATCTCTCATTAGCCTCAAATATAGCCTCCATTACCAATTTTTTGTCTTATACTCATAAATAAAAATTACTTCTCAATAATTTATTCTTAAATAACATTATATCTACATAAATCAATTTTATATCTTCTAATATCCAATAAAATCTGTGCTCTCCTTCTTATAACATAAGAAAAAGAACCTGAATTCAAAAAACAAAAACATCTTAGAGTAAGTGAGAATATTAACACATTAGAGTCATCCCTAAGTATCCCCCCTTTAAACATGTTTTGAATTGAAGAACAGTACCTCTGGTGGGTTTTCTTGTTAATTTCTCTTTTCTTATTTTGGGGCTTTATTCAAAATTCTACTATCTAGGCATGAATTGTCTATCACCTTTTAAAGAGCCTGAGAAAGATAAACAATCTCTCGCTCTCTATTCACTGTTATGATAACTATATGTGTAATTGCCAATAAAGTCCTAGTATTATGAATGTGCTGTTCACTTTGAACACAATCTGATTTCATCATTTTCTTCAAGCCCTCTGCCCAATATGAGTAATTATTGCTCAACAGTATTTTAATGAATGGCTAAATTTTAGTTAACCTAAAGTTTCTATATTTATAAACTTGAATTCTGAAAACCTTATAAATTTTTCTATAAAATTAATTTTTTAAGAAAAAAATCTAAGTCTGATATCATAAAATGTTGATACTATATCAGAATATTTACTTCAAGAATATATGCATTAGGAAGATTAAATTTCCCCGATGGAATACTTAATTCAAAAACCTTATTAAATAACTTTCAGTTAATATTCTATGTTTATATAAGGATAGATATACTCAAACATCTATAAAATGATGACAATTTTAGGAAGTATTCTGGGTAGTGTTCTTGCTTGAGCTGTATTGCAAATTAATGTTCTCATTTTTATTTATCTGGTACTTGGTGAAATTTGGTAAAGTGAGCTTAAAAATGAAATCTGTAAATTCAATAATAAGGTTTCATTTATTTAGGTTAAATACTAGAAATATTGTCTACCTCTAAACTTTAAATATTTTACAAAAATTGATGATATTAATACATTAGAACATAGATACTACTATGTTTTAGCATTCATATTCCAAACGTTACCTAGTATTAATTGTTTATGACCCCAATTTTTCTCATTCCTCATCAATCATACCAATGAGGACTAAATTTGTCTGCACAGAGCCAGGCTTTGGTCATAGTTATATCATAACATCAAAGAAAATACTTCTCTGAATTTCAAATCCCTACAGAGAAAGGTAGCATAGGATATAAGCATTTCAGATTCTGCCACCCCTCTAAAATAATATAATATACCATTGATAACTTCTTTACTCTATGTTATATCTCCTTATATGTTAGGTAGTTTTATTAAAATATACTTTATATACAAAGATATGTGTATACTCAATGTGTACAATCTGGGGAGTTTGGGCATCTACAAACATGTATAATTATATTGTCACCATAAAGGTAATAGACTTACCTAACATCTCCCTAAATTTCCTCATGTCCCTTTGCTGTTCATTTTGCTTTCTTTTTTTATTTTTATTTCTTGTGGTAAGAATGCTTGACACACTATGAATTGCCACAATACTATATTGTTAGTGTCATTACTATATAGTATAGCACATCTGCAGAACATAATCCACTGGTATAACTGATCCTTTATCACCAACCAGGTCTTTAAATACAATCTTCTAAGAAATGGATCATTAAGAAATCTGTCAGTGTGAGCACATCATAGAATATACTTTTTTAAGCCTAGATATTAATGGTCAATCACTAGATAAAATGTCTTAGTACAAGAAACATGGTAAACAGAAGATGCATGAGGCTGCTGCCAGCATATCATAACACATTATCTTTCAGTAAACTTTTTTTATTAATAGAAGGAGCAAAATATAAAACAATGATAAAGAGTATAAAATAGTAAATACACAAACACTAGCATTTATTATCACTGAATATTATGCACCATACATAATTGTATTATACATTTATATACTGGCAACACAATAAATTGGTTTACAGTAATGTCATCATGAACATATAAGTAAGTCACTGCATTATGATATTATGACAGCTACGATGTCCCTAGACAACAAGCACTTTTCAGCTACATTATTATTTTATGAGACCTCTGTTGAAGTAGTCAGTCCATTATTGACTGAAATACTGTGGGCACATAACTGTGTATTTTGTTGACTCAATAATTTTGTTAATTATTCCTCTTACTAATAAATATATTCCTATATCATGTTTTATTATACAATTTTCACCCAACTTTCAGAGGAGAAAAAAAAACAAAGCAAACCTCTCCTTTATATTCTCATTGGTGCTGAAAGGAAACAAGTCTTGTTCTTGTGAACTCTGGAGCAATTTATGCAGCATCTCTGTTCTGATACTTGTCACGTTCTACATGGTATCTCAGCATTTTTCCCCAAATATTCTTTCCCTTGGACAAATACCATGTATACCATGCATGCAGTTCATTTTATTTTTATGTATCTTTTAGGTCCCACTTCACTGTACAAATTACTATTTATAAGTGTTTCTTAAATGAAAATATAGAGATGTAAATACTTTCATATAGTTAGGTTTATAATATATAACTCTAAATTTCTCATCAAATTTTTAATTATAGTAGTTTATCCTATTAAATGAAATAAACCAAATATGTCTTAGCTTATATAAGACTTAAGGAGATTTCATTTTGAAATAACATAGTCTGGGTAAAACTGCTTTAAAAATTTATATGGGGATTCACAGAAAGAAACTTAGGTTTCTTTTTAAGGTTGATGAAGCCATTTAATGACATCATGGTCCAAATTCTTTAGCATTCTCATTCTTTTCATCAATATAGGACAATTTAAGGAGCAACATACTCCACACCATCAAAGTGGAATGCTCATACCAAATGCATCAGGGAATGGAAGGAAAGTAAAGAAATCTCTATCTCTTCCCAAAAGAGGTAAAAGTCTTTCTTCAAAAGATTTTTTTGTGAGGTCTCCCAAAATGTTATTAGTCAGAACTGGTTCATGTGTTCAACTCTAGTACATCTACTGGCAAAGGAAAACAGAATCTTTTAAAATGTAATTGTAACCATCATTACTCATGTCCTAGGGCATATTGCTGCCAATTGAAAGTTTTGATTTTCTAAAGTAAAGAATGAAGAATATCTGGTAAATTCAAACCAACTATACTGCCATAAGGATGAAACTCATATCTTCACTTCATCTGCAAGTTTCCCTTTGATAGCATGTACTAGCTAGCAACAATAAATAGCATATTCCAAGAGTTCCTTTCCAGTGTTTCCTTCTTCTTTTTTCTCATTTCAGTTACACACACACACATACACACACACAAACACACAATGCTGCATGGTACTTGTTTATCTGTATTGGATGCATTATATTCATTCTTTTTCACATCATCATGCCATATTTGGTATATACTTTTATTATAATCCTCTTTAGTGATATGTCCAAACCGCTTTGAGCTATAGTACTTTGGGATATGTCCCAATGACTTGCTTTTTCACTAAAATAGTTTAAAATTTGAAAGACATATCTTAGTTTGCAGTATTTTTGAACATTGGTATGTGTTTTTGAATTTTTGGAAAATGCCTAATTTCTAGTAAGTAATATTCACCAGTGGAATTGAGTAGAAGAATAAATAAATGATCATGTCCCATTTTTAAGCCCATTCATTGGCAAATTCTTTCAATATCACTCTTTTTATTTAATTTTTAATTGTTAGCTAGCTACTGTTTAATGAAATTCCTATTATTCTCAATTTATTGTTCTACAAATTCTCAACAATCATTTAAATTGGGTCACTATATAGAGACAACTGGGTTTTGAATTGTAGAATGAGATAAAATAGTTTATCTACCCTATTCAAAGTGAGCCTTACATTGTAATATATAAATCCTTGGGCTACTATGGCTTTGTAATCTTTAAAAATTATTGCTGTGGTGATTTTGTATTATATTACCAAATTAAGAAAGAGTGAAACTGGAACTATTCTTTTCTGTCTATGGTTCCAAGTAAATTAGAGACAGTTGCATATGGTTTGCTAAATAAATTCAAGTTAGCACTCACTCTTAGAAGTGAAGGTCTGGCAGATGTTTCATTTGATGTGTGCCATCACTGGTTCACCTATGTGGTTAAGTACAGCATCCCGTGTCCTCATTCTTTAAACTTCTACATGATATCATTTTTCAACTTTTTAAATGTTTGATCAGATACAAGAACAGTTCACTGTACTAAAAGGTTCTATTTTGCTATGCAGGTTACCTGTATTACCAAAATCATCATTCATAAGACAAAAATACGGTATTATGTTTTTATTTATTGTTCTCACCTAATTCTTGTGGTTTCTAATTTGTTCTTGTTCTAACTTTTTGCTATCTTCTGTTTTCAAGTTCACTCTTAATGACTTTACCACTAAGCCATATCACATAATTGTGTGAGATTTAATTCCTTCAATGAATTCCCTAATGCTTACTACATATAGAAATTCTGTTTCTTGGATAAAGCCCTAATTGATGCAATTAAATAAGAAATACTCTAGATTCATGAGATTGAGTGATTAAATTGGTTCTGGTTGTATTAATTTTGTTACAAGTCACTTGTATTCCTTTAAAATAAACAAAAATTGGAAATAAAATTTCTAGAAAATTCAGCAGAATTTCTTTGAGAGACTCAGAGCTGTCATGTCAAGATCCAATGCTGAACAGAGTGACAGGCAGCTTTCCAAGCAAAATGCCCCAGCACAGAAGCAGAGCAACTTTTCTTGGATAATAAGCAAATGCAACTTTCATTTTCTCCCTTACTTGATATGTATCATATTTCAAATAATAATTGACAGCATCACTTTTCTGACTTTGCCACTCTATTGTAAGGTTCTTGAAATCAGCCTGTGTATTTGTGTCTGTGTCATCAATCCTGAGTACATGGTTGGTTCTCAAAAATATTAGTTGAATAAATGAATACTCTAGCAGAGTACACTGAAGGAAAAGATACAACTTCACAAATGTCACCACTACATGAATCTGACAAATAGTGGGAATTTAGAAGCAGAGTGATTGAAGGAATCAAATTGTTCAAGGAAACACCAAACCTAGTATAAAAATTAAAAAAAAAGAAAAGAAAAATTCAAAACACAAGAGAATCTCCACATGAGGATAAGATCAAAGAAAGAAAGAGGGAGTAAAGGAAGGGAGAGGGAGGGAAGACAAAAGGAGGGAGAAAGGAAAGCCAGAAAAACACCAAGTAAATAAAATATATATATATATATAAATTTAGTATGGGCAAAGGCCTTACTAGTTCCTGATGAAGGATTTATTTATTATCCAAGATAATTGTATATTTCATTCAGTTTGCTAGAAAAATAAATTGATTGATAGAGTAGAATTGAAATGGTACAACTAAATAGAAAGGAATTTGGCACTAACAAAACGATGCATGCATTTACCCTTTGAATCAGCAATCCCACTACCTTAAAGTAACATATGCGTCCAAAATATCACCTACGTATAAATATACATAAAGTCATTTATTTTGGCATTATTTGTAAAAGTGATATGTAAAACACAGCTAAATGGGCATATAAGACTATTGCCTGAATAAATAACATTTTATCTGTACATTGAAATATGGTGTACTATAAAAGAGAATGAGAATACTTTATAAATACATACAAACTTTATGTGTCAAAGAAAAAAATTAATAAAGAAAGAATGAAGAGATTGAATTTTGGAGTGACTGGGGAGCTTCTTAGACCTGTTCGCCAGTAGAACTGGAGAAAAACTATTAAATAAATAACCAATCACTTAAAGTCTCTGGGAATAGTCCTGAAGACATGCATCAATTTAAAGAACATTTCATGAGAAAGTCTCCACAAAAACAGTGTCTGTGGTGTTTGTATCTTGACCTGCCACTACCTTCTTCAACTTTCTTGTGATGGAAACTCTCATTTATACAGGTACAGCCTAAAGCACAGAGCTCTTTTACTACTCTGCTTCCCTTTGGTGGGGTAAGCAGGGGTACCAGCAATTGAACTCAGAGTACTTGCCCACTGAGCCACATCCAGAGCCCTATTTTGTATATTATTTAGAGATAAGATTTCACTGAGTTGCTTAGCACCTTGCTTTTGTTGAGGCTAGTTTTGAACTTTCAATCCTCTTGCCTCAGCCACCCGAGCTGTTGGGATTACAGGTGCGAGCCACTGTGCTCAGCTCCACTTCCCATTTTAGGACCATAGCACTTGATCCAGAAAAGCAGGACAGATATATTTCTCACCCTGCCCTCCAGCTGTCTTTAGAAAAAACTAAATTTCATGCAATTGGGAATGAAAATTCCTTCTTCCTTCAGCTACCACTATGTGATGGAAGCTCTATAATAGGGCACAGGGGTATATTTATAATTGTAAATGCCTATGTTAAGAATAGCTCAAATCAATTACCTGACATTCCACCTTAGCAAATTCAAGAAAGAAGATCAATTAAGCAAGTAGAAAGAAATAATAAGGAGTATAGGGAATAAAAATGGCACAAAGAATCAAAAATCTAAACCACAAAACCACTTTAGATCTTTTAGGATGGTAATAATAATAAATAAAAAGTTAAATAGTAACAATACTTTTTAGGGAAGGCTTTCTAGTTATGAATTCTTTTATCTTTTATTTATCACAAAAGGTTTGTATTTATTTTCAATTTTGAAGCCTAATTTTACTGGGTATAGTATTCCTGGTTGATAATCCATCATCTTTCAGAGCTTGGTATATATATAGTATTCCAAGCCTTCCTTGCTTTTAGGGACTCGGTTTAGAAGTCACTTGATATCTAGATTGGTTTACATCTAAATGTGACAAGTTGTTTTTCTCTTATAGCGTTTAAAATTCTATCTGTATTCTTTCTATGTTAGGCATTTTCATAATGTTTTGAAGTGCATATATTGTAACTTTGTGTATTTGGAGCCTTACATGGCTCCTGTATTTTAGTTTCTATTTTAGTCTTTTTTTTTAGTTGTAGACTGATGCAATACCTTTTTTAAATTTATTTTTATGTAGTGTTGAGGATCAAACCCAGTGCCTCACACATGCTAGGCAAGGACTCTACCACTGAGCTACAACCTCAGCCCTCCATTTTATTCTTAAAGATTGAAGATTTTTCTGATATTATTAAAAAATTGTGCATTTCTTTAGTTTGTGTTCCAGAGCCTTCATCAATCCCAATGAATCTTGAATTTAGCCTTTTAATATTATCCCAGGTTTCTTAAATATTCCATTCATGGTCTCCTAACATCTTTTCTCTATGGTTGAATTTATTTTAAAGATTATATACTTTGTCTTTGAGGTCAGAAAAATTTGTCCTCAAAGTGATTTACTCAATTGGTGATGCTTTTCACTGAATTTTTAATTTGATTTATTGATTCTTACATTTCAAGAATTTGATTCTGTTTTTAGAATCTCTCTTTATTGAAGAGTGTTCTTTCACTTCCTATATTTTTATCTATTTCACTCCTTTCATCATCTTTTAGCTCATAACATTTTAACCATGAGCTTTCTAAATTAATTCTCTGACATTTCCTCCACTGCAGTGTTATTGAAGTCTGTTGTTGAAGCATTATTGGCTGTTTAATATAGTTAGTTCTTTGCTTTTTCATATTGTTTGTAGGTCTACCATCTATTAGTATAGTTGCTTCTTCTTTAAGTGAAGGACTACTGCATGAACTTCTTTTTTCTTAAGAGTCATGGGTTGAGTGGATATCTAGATAGTGATATTTTAATTCAATGCACACCCTCTGCTAATCCCAGGACTAGCTCCACTTTAAGAGATGCCACTGACCCTATTTATGGTACTTACTTCTGAGCCGAACCTCATACTATTCAACCTTGTAAGAACAAAAACTTATTTCAGTTGTTCTTTTAGGTTCCTCAAATTCTGGATTAAACCTATAATAAAGTTCTGGAATGGATGAAAAATTAGTAGTTAAATTTAGCAAACTTACTATAACCTTATGAGTGCTAAAAGTGGATGAAGAAAGTTTGTGCAAATGAGGGAGAGGGAGAGGGAAGGAGGGAGGAAGGAAGAAAGGAAGGAAGAGGGAGGGAGGTAGAGAAAGGAAGGAAGGAAAGAGGAAGGAAGGAAGAAAGGGAGGGAG
Organism: Geosciurus inauris; assembly: GCA_004024805.1. Lineage (NCBI taxonomy): Eukaryota > Metazoa > Chordata > Mammalia > Rodentia > Sciuridae > Geosciurus > Geosciurus inauris. The sequence continues at coordinate 98,793 of PVHX01004388.1, forward strand.
GGAGGGAGGGAAGAAGAGAAAGAAAAGTTGAGGAGAGAGAAGCTAGAAAATGGTAATTTCCACCAAGGTAGAAGGGTGAATGGGTATTATTTGAGATAGTAGTGAATAGTGCAAGAGGATGAGCAGGAGATAATATAAACAGGTATAAACTAGAACTAGGACAACAAAGATAGGAAGATTGATTCAAATTAATGTTTTAAATCATTAGATGAAATACATTCAAATGGGTTGGAGGTACAATGCTGGCTACTGAGTTAACAAATATTCAAGTTAAGGAGTTATTTATATAATCAAACCCGACATTAGAGTTGGTTATAGTCTTGGAGGTACAGTTTTCTGAGTTGGCTGACTCTAATGTTGCATAAGTTTAGGATGTAGGCTCTGAAGTGCCCCCTTGTTTGCTGTGGGTTACCAGTGTACCTATTCTCCTCAGTCAGATTCTCTTCACAACAGTGAGGATTCTGGTAAGTGTGTGCAGGAGCACTGGTTGTGGGTTTTCCACAGGTGTTCTATGATACAGTAGTATTACTTTTGCTGCCTCTGCTCTCTGGGGAGCTATGGTGAAGGATCTCTATTGGTTCATGGGACTAGTTTCTGCTACCCCAGGTCTAAATGGTGGGCATTGATATCCTCTGTTTAATGGTGCAAGGTCTCACAAGTATCCAAACAATGCCCTGTCACTTGCCAGTTGCTATCATGGTTTAGGCTGTGCACCTCACAATGGCTGGTATGAGGCTCTTTCTGCCTCATAGCCTCTAGCAATTTCCTGCTGAGTCTGTGTGTCACCAGATATTCAAGCAGCTTCCCTCTGGTATGGTGGGGGGATCCTAGGGGCTGTCCTTAGGCTTCCACAGTGCCTCCCTCCAGTGCCAGTGTTTCGGGCCTGGTGAATCAACTCTCCTTTGTTCATGACCAAAGCTGCTTTTTTGTAGCCTCTGTCTGAGTCAAGGGAGTCTGAGCTGAGCTTTCTGCCCTTGGCTGGCTCACAGAGGCTGAATGGGGCTAAGCTCAGTTACCAGGCCAGTTCAGATCTCCACCAGCTGGCTGTTTTCCTTGCTTAGGGACACAGGGTGGGAGTATCTAAGGTTTACAGCTAGTAGTAGTCCTTCTAGAAGTTCTTTCTAGATGAATTCTTAAGAGAGCTTACTGCACAGGGCTTCTCTCTGTTTTAATTTATAGCTATTTGGGCATGGAGAAATACTTTGGTAATGCCACTGACCCTATTTATGATATTTTATGACCCTATTTATGAGTAACTGGTCAGCTGTGGGCTCTACTAGATGGCTGCTGAGGCCCTGCTCAGCTTTCTTTCAATAATTTGGTTTTAAGCCATTTGTGCTGTTTCAAGGAGCCTCTACATTTTGAATTTTGAATTTTGTCTGTCTTGTCAACAGTTTTTCCAAAAATCTTAAGTGGGAGAGCTTGAGGAAATGTCCACCTCACCCTTCTCTCTCTAATGCCCGCTCCACCACACGTCCATGTTAGGGCACTTTGAGTTTTGTTCTTTCCTCTATTAACCTATCTTCAAGTCTCTCCAGGTCTCAGACCATGTACTATTGATTCCTAACAAAAAATAGTGAAGAAGAACTCTACGAATTGATATTTTGACCTTCTTATGCTATCTCATTAGGAGAACAAAAAGAAGTGTATATTTTTACCTCATATGTTTGTAAATACTATATATATAAGAAAAGGAAATATGAATACATATGTTTATAAAACACAAAAATATAAAACAAAAAGAAAACCAAGTATCAGTAGAGTTGAGTGACAATTTAGTAAAAATGGGGAAAACAGAAACTGAGTACAATATTTCATAGATTTTAAATAATTTATGCAATGTAGATAAAATATATAAAATACATATATAACAAAATGAATCTAAATAACTATTTTGTAGATATAATTACCTCATGTAAAGAAAACCAAAGGAATTATTCCAAATAACTTTGAACACAGAACTCTTCAGTTGGACATAAAAACTTCAGTTGGACTTATGCTAAATTAAAAAATAAATGGAAAAATAAACCTATACTTATTATTCTATTTATGAGAATAGTGTTTTATTAAAAGTTTTAAAACCATTTGTTTTCAATGTCAGATTTACCATATGAGCACAATCTGTTAACAGAGTATTAATAGAAATGACAATGTAGATTAGAATGATAGCTGGTAATAGAAAATAAATTCATTGAATCTAGAAGCTTATACTAGAAACATTTTCTGAGATCCATCCCTGGATAAATTCTAGTATCAATTGTACACCAAACTCTTCAATAAAAATATGGACCCTTGGTGTTTTAGCATTGGTTTTATATACCCTTTATGACAAAAGACAATCAGATCTTTTTGGAAAATGAATTGTTTCTGGACTGAGACAAAAAATGTCATAATCATTCCTGGAGTCCCAAAATAATAAATTGTTAAACATATACAGAAACAAAGGGGATAAATAGAAGTAATTCTTATTAGCCAAACCTTCCATATGAAGTGAACCCCCCAAATTTGTCATTGTTTAATAATCAAAACATGGATGATATATGATTAAAGAAATTTTAAAAGGACAAATTTGAAGGGGAATTTAAAAATGTGAACAAAACAATGAACCATTTTTATTATTTACCTGTCCTACATTTGTAGATAGAATGAGAAAAATAACTAAGTACATCAGCTACTAAGTTTGCAGTGCTTTTTTATTTCCAGAAATAGAAAGTTAATAAACAATGCAAAGGAAAATAGATGTAGATGAAAATGGAATTGATGGCAAAAAATAAAGTAAAATCTTACAAAGTAATATATTAGGAAAAGGATAATATCATAACAAAAAAGTATCTTGCAAATTAAAAACAATTGTGTTTTCAAAGATCATATCAGTGAGAAGAAAAATAATTTTAAATGGTATTATTTTAAAAGGAACTTCACAAAGGAAGAAAACTAAATTTGAAACTTTTAAGAATGCACTGGCAAACAATACAGATAATTCACACAGAGTCATATCTATTTTAAGTTGCAGACCTTCAAGAACAAAAAAATAATTTAGGCAACCAGGCAAAAAAAAAAAAAAAAAAAAAAGAGCAATTTAATTTCATGGGAGGAAATTGAAACTAGGCACAGATCTTTTGTGAATGCTGGTCAGTGCCAGAAGATGAAAGACTATGAACCAATTTCTCAGATAAATAAAATATGATTCTATATTGCCCTAAAGCAAGGTGTTGCTAAAGTATAAAATTGGACATATACATTTACAAACCAGAAAACTTAAGAAAATCATTGGTCTTTCTTGAAGACAAAAGCTGATGAAATAAAATACAGTGAAGCAATCAAGGGAGGAATTTGTGATATTTCTGTACCAGAGAAAATGAGGTCATTTTAGAAAAGTTCATACGGAAAGTTCAAAACAAAAATTTTGTACCCAGCTTTTTTTTTTTATAACCAAATAAGGAGAACACTCAAGCATTCACAAACACATAGCAACTCAAACACCAGAAAATGGCTTTGCAAATACTAAAATCAAAACAAAACAAACAACCCACAAAACAAATGAGACAGTAAATCTATTGAAGGTGACAAAATAAGTCATCTCATGATTGGAGAAACTAGGGGCAGTGCAGAATTACTAAAGATTATGCACAACCAAGGAAGACTAAGTAGGGAGTTTGGTATTTTTGAATTGGTATTCATGTAGTAATGGAAACTATCAAAAACATCCTGCTACTTTTTTACTGTTATCAGCAATGTTGGAATATTTATTAAGTAAGGATGAAGTAATATAGATCCTCAAATAATCTCAACTGGCCTTATATGGGGAGAGGTTTAATCTATTTTACATTGTAATTTATTTCAAACAACTGTGAAATTTAAAGTTGCAGCGGCAAAATTTGACTAACAAATGATCAAAATGGGAGTATATGGGTGGAGATGTGGGAAGAAATTTAAGTGAACCAATTCTGTGATCTTTCAAAGAATGGTATAAATTTAATCCCAAGTCAAATGATGTAGCTTTTTATAATAAAAGATAATGACCAAACTCTTAAAAGTTATTTTCATAACCTATTATAAATTTAAGAAGAAACTCATGTGAAAAATAATTTTATATCTGAAATTTAAAAACCAAGAAAAGTAATACAATTATGTCACTGTGTTTAAGACAGAAAAAAGATAAAATAAAGCTATATTCATACTACAATATTACATACTCTTACTTCCCATTAATATGACAAAAAAAATTCTTATACAATTTGTTACATTTGAGGGACCTGGGATTTTTAGATACTTTTCAAATCTAGGGACTTACCTGCTCTTTGAGATGGCCATTTTATTTTTTTATTTAAATTTAATTCGATTTATTTATTTATTTATTTTTGATGCTGGGGATTCAACTCGGTAGCTCTCGACCACTGAGCCACACATCCCCAGTCCTATTTTTCGCATTTTATTTATAGACAGGGTCTTACTGAGTTGCTTAGCACCTTACTTTTGCTGAGGCTGGCTTTGAACCTATGATCCTCCTGCCTCAGCCTCTCAGACCACTGTGATTACAGGCATGCACCACTCCACCGCTGAGATGGCCATTTTAATAATGTCACAATTATAAATAATAATACAATGGGGCTGAGGTTGTGGCTCAGTGGTAGAGCACTTACCTCCCACATGTGAGTTACTGGGTTTGATCATCAGCACTGCATAAAAATAAGTAAACAAAATAAAGACACTGTGTCCATGTATAACTAAAAAATATTTTTTAAAAAATAATACAAAATAATTGTATTAATTCCAATCATATAATCTATATTGAAACATTTAAAACATTGAGAATATAATAGATTCATTAGACTCAAGGTGTTATGTACACAGAAATATGATTAAAAATTTATAACAATAAAATCTGTAATATTCAATAGATTGCTTATAATCAACTAGAAAACCACATGCAAAAAGTAAGCTAACCATAATGCAATTTCTGGTTTGATAAGGGACCAAATTTCAACTTCTGTGCTCTGATGAGCAGAAAGCAAAGGTTATGAGTGAGCATATGGCCAGATAGTGTAAGAAAAAGAAAAACCAAATAATTAGTTACCCAATAAAATTGCACACTATGTAAAATATATTTCATTGTATTTAGCACGTTGTAAATAATGACTATATATGAGTCATTTTTCTCACCATCAATGTCAGTTTCAAAACAGGTACTTATTGAAATGTTTTTACTCAGTATTATTTGTTTTCCTTAGATTTCTAAGGATCAAACATTTTATTTGTTTAACATAAATAAATTTAATATAGTGTAAATAAATTATTTATTTAACTACAGAGAACTCACAATACAATGAGGAATTATAGATACAGTGTGAGGAAGAGGCAGAAAGCACAGATATATACCCCACTTTGATGTTTTCTCCACTATGACTTCTCTGAATTTTTTAGAGGCTGTTGAGAGGTTGACAAATGAGCAATCTATTTCAATAGATTCAGGAGGTGGTGGGGGAGAAAAGGAGAAGTTAAGGAATTTCAAAAGAGGAAAACAAAGTCAATTTTTAAGTGGGACACCAAAGAGACACACCATAAAATTATCTCAAACATTCACTACATGTTTCATGTCTTTTCCATGGCTATTTAAAATTGTGTTGTCAATATTGTACCAAATGGTTGCATGTGACTAAATTAAACTGGAATGTGTATTCACTTATGAAACTTAGAAAGTTTAAAAAATAGAATCTAAATTTACTGGTCAAATTTTATATATATATATATATATATATATATATGATCTATATATATTAGATTATATATATAATCTATTTTATTTATACATATATTATCTATATGTAATAGACATATATATGTATTATATTATGGTATATATGTATATATTATGGTACTTAGCAAAAGGACCCAGGGCCATTTTACCCATTAGCTATATCTTCAGCCCTTTTAATTTATTTTGAGACAGGGTAGTTGACCAGTTGGCCTTGAACTTGTGATCCTCCTGCCTCAACTTCCCAAATCTCTGAGATTATAGTCATATAACACCATGTCTGGCTGATCATATGTTTCTCTGATCAACAGCCAGAAATATCAATTTATGCAAAATAGAGTTCAGTGGCTGTTTTTATAACTTGGACTTACTTTTCTAAAATCATATTATGTCCTAAAAAATCCTAATTATTTTTCACTGAATGAGGCTAATGTCTTTTCTGCAGTATGTTAATCCCAAATACTACAATGAATGGATTGCTTCACAAAATATTATTGCAACATATTTTACCTGATTTATTTTTCTGTTCCAAGATGCCACACACGACATAATATTAAATTTAGATGTCATGTATCTTATTTTCCTCTTTGCTGTGATGGTTCCATTTGATTATTATAGGGACCACAGAGGTGAACAGAAAAGGGATTGTAGCGTTGCATCATTTAATTTTTCAATAGAGACACTAAACTCTACAAATCAACCCAGAATGTGGTATTGCATTTGATTTAGTCTCTTGATAAAGGATTTCTATTTTGGTCTTCCTGTCATATTGTACATGCATATTTTAAGACAAATTCTTAGAGGATTTTTTCATGCCCTTAATTTATTTGTTTATGTCTAAAAAATTTTGACTATTTGGAAAGTAGGAAAAATAAAACATTTTTCCATAATTTTTTCCATATTAAAAATGCTTACCATGGCAAAATTAGAATAGCAAAGTTATAGAAACATCCTCAGTACTTGGTAATGAATAGAGAAAATCTATCACATAAATATAATGATGTATTATAAACCACCAAGAACAAAACCATGCAATTGGTATGAAAATGGATGGGACCGAAGATTATATGTTAAGACAAGTAAGTCAGATATAGACAAATATCACATGTTTTCCCTCATATGTGGTATCTAGGAGTTCAAAAAGACAGGAAAGTAACAGGGAGACTATTAGAGAAGAAGATTATGGGAGAAGGGAGGTGAGGTAAGGGAAGGTAAGGGAGAAGGATATGATCAAATTATGTTATTTACATGTATAAATATGTCACAATGAAGCCCACTATTCTGTTTATTAAAATGTACTAATGAAAAAAATGAATTAGAAAGTGTTGGTGCTATAATATTACTTGAAACATAACAATTGTATTGATATCTATTAATTAAAACTAGTTTAAAATGTAAGTACATTAAATCTTTTCAAAATGTGCTGCCTACATTTTTTCCAATCCCTTAAGAAATGACGTTGAGGCATATCTTTCCTAGAAAGCAAGCTAGTAATGCACACAAAACAATACAATTACATCAGCAATTAGCAAACTATGAATGTACACAATAATATTAAATTATCCATGAGAAATCATATTCAGTGTTCTACTAAGTTTAGGAAAAACAAGTTAAACATACTTAGATTCACTTCTTTACCACAGAGAATTTCATAATCTTTAATATGATAATAAACATATGGATGTTACTGGGATGTAAATTAGGCAGAAGATGTAAAAATTGCTTTGTGACAGTGCTTTCTGTTGTCTGAATTTCTAAATCCTCTTAAGGAAAAAATCGTATAGTGGCCATTTTTAGGTATACTCATTTAATTAGGTCTACTCATTTCATTAGGTCTCAAAATGAATATTAGTACTTTTGAATAATACTGAGAATTACTTTAAATTTTTTCCACTCTATTTCTACACATGACAAAATCTAATTCCATTCTGTTATGCATAATTTAGCCTACAAATAGTCCTCTATTTGATAATTTAGTCAGTTTTAATTCATTAAATTTTAACAATTTAATTTTTTATTGCTTTACTGCTAAAGTTACTAATTACATGTCCTTAAAGTCAGAAATCATCATAGACTTTATAAGATTAAGAATGATTCCAAATTATTGATCCTAAAAATTTTAGCTTAATGTATGAATAAGTACTTTTATTACATTTGATTGTAGATGTTGTATATGTTTACTAAAGACCAAGACTTCTTGAAAAGTCCAAGGAATACAAAATATATAGATTAAAATCTAATAAGACTTGTTTGTTGGATAATTATTAATGTTGGTAATACTGGACCACTTCTTTGGCAATCTAAAATATAGTTATATTAGTTAGTTAAGAAAGTGAATTCTATTGTACACCTCTTCAATAAATGAAAGAATAAAGAAATAAAATCATACTTGATCACAAACATAGAATTTACCATTTTCAACCCAAGTGAATATTTCTCTGAAGATGAAGAATGAATCTCAGTTCCATTTTAAAGATGTATTATAAGGATGGAGTTCTTTGAACAAAGTATAGTACACCTTATAATATACATAGGTATTTTTTCTTTTACTATAAATTTAGATTGTTAGAAATTTTGCCATTTTTAATAATTCTCCTCCCTGAATCTATTCAAAATCATTTATTGTTTAAATGTTTCAGATTACGTGTTGGGTGAACTCAGTAGCAAAGTAGGAAGGTGTATTATGTTTGGATTAATAAATTTTACAATCTAATGACTTAGACAATCAACTGAATATATACTTACCAACAATGATTTTAATAAATATTATGCACTTCTAATATAATCTTATAAACACTAACATAAAATAATATCCACATTTTCTCTGTGAACTATTTAACTTACTAATACTTTCAAAGAGGATTGTCAATTCCTATCAACACAAACATACCTGTAATTAGATCTCTACATTTTCTTCTGTTTTGTATTCCTGGGTTGCAAGAACAGAGGCCTCACAATAAAAAATGTAGCATAATTTAAAATCCTTGCAAAATTTTGTGTCACCATTTGGTCACATATCAGACCTGGATTCATGGAAAACAGTAGCCATATTCTTCATACTGAAATTTGGAAAAATTCACCACACAATATATTTCTATAAATCTATGTAGTCAGGAGAGTTTTAAAATATACATCTGAAATTTACCAAATAAACTAGAACAAAATGAAAAATGTTTATAAGTATATATTAATCAAAATCTTAAAATGCATATTAGGGAATATTAATACATAAAACATTGCAAGTGAGTTTTTCTTGACATATGAACAATATAAAATATTAAAATTATGAAGAAAATTAAATACCACTCAAAATAAAAATAAAATATTTATCAATTATTCACAAAAGAAAGAAATATGTAGAAAGACCAATTAACACCACTGCTCTAGTGTGAATCTTAAAAGTCCCTCAAGGCCCTATATGTTAAAGGCTTGCTCCTTAGAGTAGCATTATTGAGAGGTGATGCAGCCTTTAGAAGGTGAGATTGTGTGGGGGATCCTAAATCATTGGGTCATGCTTTCAAAGGGGATTGTGTAATCCTGGTATATTCCTTTTATATTTTGCATCCTGACTTGTAAGGTGAGTGGTTTTATTCTGCCATGTGCTTTTACCATGAAGTTGCTCCCTCACTATTGCTTGTGGATGGGAGCCTCCAAAGCAACAGGTCCAATTGGCTATGGATGGGAGCCTTGAAAGTTGGGAACCAAAGTAAACCGTAACTCTTTATAAATTATCTCAGGTATTTTGTTATAGTAATGGAAAGTTGACAAATACAACCATCAACAACAAGAACATACAAATTAATTTTTGCACAATAGATAGAAATTTTAAAAAATAAAGGCTATTGCAATTTTAAGAAAAGATGCATCCCATTTAAAGTTAGAGATATAAGTTAATACATCAGAGTTTTCAATATCTATGAAGTCTAGAAATTATTTTATTTCCATTATATGTTTCATCATTTCCAGAATATTTGGAAAGTTTGAGAACAATTTCCTGAGCTTCAGCCTCCAAAAAACTATGCACTCATTTCCTCTAAGGTATTACTTCTCTCCGAAGTGCTGTCACAAATGGAGCTGTGGGGAAAAGCCTTTCTGTAGACTAATTAACATTAACACACTTTAAAATTTCATGTTATCACTTCCTTTTCTGTGAAAGGCCTTAAATACCTTTTAATCCTATCTTCATTATTATTAGGTTTTTTTTTTACATATTTTTAACTGAAGAACTGGCCACTTGTGTTATCACTTTGCAGAATCTGGATATTACAGATTATATCCCCATAGTTTTTATTAAGATATAATATGATACTTGTATTTTCTGTAAATTAACCTTTGATCTAGAGCTCTCATGCCAATGTGCTTACCAACAGCTGTATATGTCCTTTTAAATATAAATTTAGATCATGTAGCATTAAATAATATTAAACATCCACTTTTACTAGCTAGAGTCAAGCACAGAGTACCATATGTGGTTAGTGGATTTCCTGGCAGACTGTGCAGACATGGAATATTTTCATCATCACAGACATTGACACTGGACAGTTTTACTCTAGAGGATTGATTTGCCTCACATTGATTTTCTTTATTTAGCAAATTTCTTCCTAAATGGTATTGCAAACTTCTACTGGGGCAAGTGGTTCACAATAGTTGTGTGTTCATGTTGGTGATATTATTAGTCATTATCTCTAATTGTTTAGGGCAAATATGTCATAAAGTACTAAAAATGTAGATAAAATAATATTCTCTCTTCAATTATTTCATGGAATTATTATACAGTGATAAACTTCTCAGTCTCTCTGTGGTATGGATATTTGGTAAGGTTGGTCTAAAGGTTTTACTATTTTTTTTTTTTCAGTTAGAATTTTACTGGCCTGCAAGGCTGAGGCAGGAGGATTGCAAGTTCAAACCCAGTCTCAACAACTTAGGGAGGCACTAAGCAACTTATCAAAACCCTGTCTCAAAGTTAAAAATAAGCCAGGCGCGGTGGCACATTCCTGTAATCCCAGCACTTAGGAAGGCTGAGACAGGAGAATCGCGAGTTCAAAGCTAGCCTCAGCAATGGCGAGGCACTAAGCAACTCAATGAGAACTCATCTCTATATAAAACACAAAATAGGGCTGGGGATGTGGCTCAGTGGTTGAGTGCCCCTGAGTTCAATCCCCAGTACCAAAAAAAAATAAAAAAAATAAAAAATAATAAAAAATGAACAGGTATATGGTTCACTGGTTAAACACCTTGGGGGTCAACCACTTGTACCAAAAAAAGAATTTTACAAGTAATGGTTTATTTTCTTAAAATTTCCTAATATGAAAAATAAGATTCCTTTTGTATTATTGTAAAAATAAGAATTTAAACATGTATTTGAATAAAATGTTCTTATTATCTTTATTGGATCTTTTTTAATCTTTTGCTGCTTGAAGTTCTTCAAGTTGGCTCCTGAATCTTTTCACAGGATGCTAGACTTCCTGATATTTTCCTGATATGTGTTATAAAATATTCTAGGAGTATATTATCATGTATATTTCTTGTCCCAGACCTGAACTCTGGGACAAGTCTCTTTTTCATGAAAATGTTATTTTGTTTTGTTTTGTTTTGTTTACGATCATAGTAACTTTTGCTACTGGACTTGTAAAAAAAATAAATCCCTGGAGCAATAAAAATAAACACAAATCCACCCATTTGATTTCAGTATAAGAGGCTTAGGAATATAGAAAGAACAAAACATACTCAGCTATATTGATGTCATAACAATAGCTACATCTGAGAAAGCTGGAATTACAAAGATCAAGGAGGATTGTAACTGTATATACTGTTTGAAATTTTTATGAGAAATAAATATTAACAATTGAATTATGTAAATAAACACCTCTTGCTAAAGACCTGGATAAATCTTATATTTAATACAATCATAATAAATACATCTGTTAAATTTGGGGGTTATAGGTATTCAGATTATATCTCCACAAATAATTGTTTAAGAAAACAATGCAGGGCTAGGGCTATAGCTCAGTGGCAGAGCGCTTGTCTCGCCTATGTGCGGCACTGTGTTCAATCCTTAGCACCACATAAAAATAGACAAATAAAATAAAGGCAAGATGTCCATCTACAACTACAAAAAAATTTAAAAAGAAAACAATGCATTCTTATTCAACTAAAATAGAATATGCCAGATTACAAATTTAAGAAAAATATTTAGAAATAAATGACAAATGATTAGAAAAGTATTTAGAAAGAAACAGCATAAACTTGCTATAGAGAGACAGGTTTAAGTTAAAGATCTCTTAGTCTGACAAAATTTGTAATGGGTGTCAAATTCATCATATTCTTGCTGCATGGGGCAGAATTATTCTTCCTATCATTCAAGCAATATTGATCATCAGAGCCATTAATAGTACTGAGAATACCTGACATAATTAATCTAAAACACAGCACAAGATCTTTGACAAATCAATGCAAAATAAATTGTATTGATATTGACACCAACAAATATTAAAGGCTCATTAATATTTTGCTACATCACTATGAAAAGTTACCTGCAATTTAAAATAAAATTAATAAATGAAAAATAATATGTATATAACAAAATATGCTTTTAATTAAATGGTGGGATTTTTATAACTTTTAAAAATATACTTGGATTTTTATGTTAGTTTTAATTAGAAAATTTATTGTTGGGGAAAGGGCACATGAATAGTAGGAATAAGAGGTGTAACAGCTTTCAATGACCCCTCTTGATACACTTCACAATCTGGCATGTCAAACAGGTTTTGCCTCCTGCAGTATTCTATTACAAAAAAAAAAAGAAAGAAAGAAATTCTATGAAGCTAATGGGTTCTCCCTCTGTGTCAGATGAAATCAATGTCAGCATTATCTCTAGGACAGGGATCATTGATACCTTGTTGTAATTCTGTATTGCTAAAATGAAGCTGATTCCTCTTTCTGTTTATTTACACTTGAAGAATTGACACAACTTTAATATAGAATAAATACAATGAATAAGAATAGTTTTACAAGCTCAAAATATGTGATTAGTATTAAAGTAACGCACTTTCATACAAATAGTTTTTGGTGACTGGTAAATTAAAGAAATGGAAACTTGAAAGGGATTTTGATATTCAGCAGTCCTTTAAGTGACTAAAGGAAAGCCATAAAGAATAATTTATTAAAAATTGAACATATCTCAAACACTATTTTCATGGTAGGCAATCACAAATGTGATAAGTGTTAAGGTATGTGGGTGAGAGGAAAGGAGTGGGGTTTAGTGATTGGTTAATGGCCACAGTCCTGTTATGAGGCCTGATTCATTATGTCTTATGGAGAGGGAAAACGTTTTGATGGACACTATAGCAGTCATCCAATCTCAAGACATTTGAGACAAATGAGTCATTTAATCTGTTCTATCATCAGTTTTAGATCCTAAAAGAATGCATTAAATGGTGCTCAGAGCTCTTCAATAAAGTGATGTAATATGTAATTTAAAATCAGAAGCATATGTCCATTATCACCAAATAGTAATATCTGTTTAAATTCTAACACACTGTTTTGAAGTAGTACTTCCTGCCCCTCTAAGGCTCAGAAATATGAAGTTTAAGTAAGTCTTATTTCTTCAATTGGCCTATTGTGGAAATTAATTACAATTTAATAAGGAGCATTTTCTACACCATTCTCTCATGCTTAGCACTGGAAATGAAGCCTGTGTTGCTCCCCATCTTGCGAAAACAGACCCCCAAACAGGAAAGTATTTTCTGACTATAGTACTGGACCATTATCAAGGGTGACGACAGGTTGGATCTACAACAGATTTGGGGACATGAAGAGACATGGTGGCTCATTCACTTGAGGCTGCTTCCATTTGGTTTCTTGGCTCGATTACTAGAAAATCTATTATATGCTTTCAACTCTGTTATGGACTATATTGTGTCTCCTCAAAATTCAAATGATAAAGTTCTAATTGTCAGTAACCTATTTAAAGGTGTGGTCTTTAAAGAGATTATTAAAGTTAAATGAGATCAAATGCATGTGTTCTAATCCAGTTGTTGGTATTCTTACAAGAAAAGTAGATGTGGGCACAGAACAGACACAGAGAGAGACTCTTTGAAGGCATGGGGAAGATGACCATATATAAATACCAAGGAGAGAGAAATTCCAAGAAACCAACCCCTCTGACACACTGATATGATCAGAATAGTGGAAAAACAAATTTCTGTTGCTTATATCATCCAGGCTATGCTACTTTGTCATGCAATCCTAGCAAACTAATACAAATCCTGATTTCTTTCTTTATGATCACCTCAAAGCAGGAAACATTTTAGCTTTAGACTTAGTTTAAAATCAAAGTCTCTAACTCTTATTTTTTTCTTCTTACTGTCTGTCTGGTAAGTCCTACTTGCTCTTTTCAGGACAAGGTCTTCTTTTCATTCAATTTTGCTCCTGCTCTTCTTTTTTCCTTCACTTAGTCATACATTCGTATTCTGCTTTTTGAATCCTTTCAATTCCCAGCATAATGTGGAAATAAATAAAAAGCTGAATTTTGGCAAATAAAATTTTCATTTAGACTTTGTGGATGCTTCAATCACCCTACAGAAAGAATAAAAAAATATACAAGAGGAGGAAAAATAAACAGCAACATTTCAAGATGTAAAACTCATTAAAAATAGTTCTTTAACATTATTTCTATAACTAATTCTTTCCAAAACTATTTACATTGGGCTTTTATATGCCTCAATGGTTTTCATACAGAAATCATACAAACTGTGATGATTGTATTAGATATTATATGATACTACATTTATGACATGACTGAAAGATGTTTATGATAAGTGGAATCTCATGAAGAGAAGGAGAATTCCTTCTTCTGGCTGCTGTTAAAAATGGCACTTCTCCAAATTCACTCTGTACAAAACACAGGGGTGATTGACAGTCAGCCTGATTCTATGAACAAGATCCATTGCATCTCACTGTAGCACATTTCTAATAGCAATTATTTTCTCTTGGCTCTGGACACTGTGAATGATAGTGCTTCCCATATATTTCACATTGTAGCTCTTTAGGCCATTATATTTGGCATTTCTTTTTCCCAAGAAACATATATTGGCAGCATTGCAGTTTTTCTATAATAAAAATCATATGACTCCAAAGTTTCATCAAGGTAAATGTTATTTTCACTTCATTAGACAACATCTTTAATTTAAAAATGAACAAGCACTAAGGTTATATGTGGAATTGCAGTCATGAAAATGGACATTTAAAACACCAGAGTAAACAGGAATTGAATGTTTGCTCTCAACATAGATTCCCACCATATGCAAGACACTCGGTTACCTCTCAGGCATGCAGTAATTCCCCTGGCTCAATCTCAAACATAAAAGCCAAAGGAAAATGCATAATTGTTCCCATTTATAAACACTTTACTCACCATAGGAGAAGATAAATTCCCTTAAGATAAAGGAAAAGCAGAAACAATAATAAAGCAAATAGTTAACTGAACGTTTTCTAATGTTTAAAATGTTAAATCCTTAGGATTATGCAACTCATTTATGGCCAATGGGAAAGATACTTTTTTCCTGAATATCTAATATATACTGTTGCACTACATCTCGGGACCTTTGTTTTATTTAGCCCTGTCTGAAATAGTTAATTTTACCTTCTTTTGTATTCACTTTCCTTTTATAAATTTCTCTCCATTATTTGTTAGTTTAGCTTTATATTTTAAGTTTACATAGCACTAATGACGTACCAAAAATAAGAATTATGTCAAAAAGTTAATGAACAGATCAATACAAAATAAATTAGGTGGTCCAGTAACAGAACAACAGAGATATTTTCGATATAAGCTTGGCAAAGATGCCAAGGTATTTTAAGAGAAAATGGGGAACACCCCAATGAATAATATTGAACAGACTCCATAAATGTATGATAAAACACTAATGTAATTTCTGACACATTAAATAGGAAAAGGCATATGCCATGGAATATATATGTAGATGTGTAAGGTAAACAACAAAGCTACTAGAAAACAACACAGGGCATATCTCTGTAAATTTGAGGTTGATAAGATTTCCTAGGACACAAAAACATTACTCACAAAAATTTAAAAATAGTTTAATAGATTTTTTAAAAATTATATGCATATAATTCTTATATACCTATGGTGTTTGTGGGCTTTTATTTCACACTGGAGTGAGTGTAGTTAACAATAAGCACTGCATATCTCAAAATGGCTAGAAAATAAGAATTTGAATGTAGTTATCTTAAACAAATGATTAGTTATATATGTGTGTGTGATATTTATATTTCCATATACATGAAAACACAATTTTAAAATGTAGAAATAAAAGCTTGCAAGTGACTCAAATAGATATTTCTCAATAAAAGATTTCAGAAAAGCCAGGAGTCATGCAGAAATATGTTCTACATCACTAGTCAGCAGAAAAATGCAAATTAAAACCAAAGTGAAGTTCACCTCACAGCCACTGGAATGGCAAAAATGACTGAAAATGTTGTGGTTATGAGGATGAGGAACAGTTGGGACCATCACTTATTGCACTTGGGGAAGGAAATTTGTTCAATTGCTTTGGTAGACCTTCTGGCAGTTTCTCATATATTTAAACACATACCCACCTAAGGAAGTATTGAGAGAGACTGAGTCTAGGACTCCAGGGAAAGCAGAAAAGGAAAATGTCTAGTCTAAATTCCTTTCAAACTGTTAACTGGACCACACAGCTCTACATCAAGTTTTATTAGCAAGATCAGTCTTATCCATGTATTGTTCTTAGGATATTCTTGTTTAAAGTGATTTGTGTAAACACAGCTAGAACCCACTTACATAAATACATCTAGAATCTGTCAGTTTTTGGAACATGGCTCTCAGAAAATGTCTTGTAAGCTGAAGTATAAATTGGAAATGTTCCAAAATGTAACATGAACTTACATAACGTCACTTGCAGTCTTCATTTGCTTTTTTGTTTGCACTGTTTAAGACACTTTACTTTTTATCCACCTTATTAATGTGTAATTGACAAAATTGCATATATTTTTCATATATAACATGATGTTTTGATATATGCCACATTGTAAAATAATTTAATAAAGCTAATTAATGTATTCATCTCACATTTCTTTGTTCATGGTGAGATATTTAAGATCTACTAATAATTTTTAAGTATACAATGCATTATTATTAACTATAATCAGTGTTCCTCATCTATTTTAGGGGGCCGAGAATAGATGTTCAATGTAGAAAAGAAGGACTTCAGAAAGCCCAACCCAGATGACTAACATTAGGTCCCATGTATATAGTCCTTTCTGAAAGATGTGCACATCAAGACTTTTAATATTTCATGAGATATTCAACTCTAATTTCTTTATTAATTTTAAATGATTTTTGCAATTTGAAGGTGAAAGAGTTCTATTTTATGCAGATGTACACAATAACATCTCCTTCACTTTCTACTGTAATGCATTAATATAAAATAAATTTCATGGTGCTGTAACTCAAGCTTCTCTCTTGCCATTCATAATTACTTTGAAAAGTTTTTACTCACAGCACAGCATTTAACATGTATAACTAAAAAGAACCAATTTTTTTATTGGTTCTTTTTAGTTATACATGACAGTATATTCTGTTTTGAGGAAATTATACAAGCATGGAATATATCTTATTCTAATTAAGATCCCATTCTTGTGGGTAGTCACGATGGTGGGATTCACTTACGTATTTTCATATGTGCACATAGGAATATTATGTTAAATTTATTCTACTGTCTTTCCTATTTCTATCTCCCCTTCCTTGCATTCCCCTTTGTCTAATCCACTGAACTCCCCCACCCCATTGTTGTGGTTTAGCTTCCACGTATCAGTGACCTTTGGGTTTTTGGTATTGACTTATTTCGCATAGCATGATAGTCTCTAGATCATTTACTGGCAAATGTCATAAAGTCACTTTTCTTTATGAATAATACTCCATTGTGTATATATACCACAATTTCTTTATTCATTCATCTTGTTGATGGGCTTCTAGATTGATTCCATAGGTGATCTATTGTGAAATATGCTGCTATAAACATTGATGTGGCTGAATCACTATAGTATGGTGATTTTAAATCCTTTGGCTACGTGCAGAGGAGTGGGTCAAATGGGGGTTCTATTTCTAATTTTTTTGAGGAATCTCTACACTGCTTTCCAGAGGGGTTGCACCAATTTGCAGTCCTGACAACAATGTATGAGCATTCCTTTCCGCACATCCTCACCAATGTTTGTTGTTACTTGAATTCTTGATAATTGTCATTCTGACTGGAGATGAAATCTCAGTGTAGTTTTAATTTGCATTTCTCTCATTGCTAAAGATGTTAACATTTTTCATATATTTGTTCATAATTCATATTTCTTTTTTTGAGAAGGGTCTGTTTATTTCCTTTGCTCATTTATTGATTGGATTATTTGTGTTTTTTTTCTTTTGGTTTTATTTTGTTTTGTTTTTGGTGTTAAGCTTTTTGATTTGTTTGCATATCCTGGAAAGTTGGTTCAACATACGAAAATCAATAAATGTAATACATTACATAAATAGACTTAAAGACAAGAACCACATAATTATTTCAATAGATGCAGAAAAAGCATTTGAAAGAATACAGGTTCCATTCATCTTTAGAACACTGGACAAACTAGGGATAGAAGGAATACAATTTAATATTGGAAAAACTATAAATGACAAACCTAATTCCAACATCATTCTAAATGAACAAAAACTGAAGGCATTCTCTCTAAAAACAGTAACCATATAAGGATGCCCATTTTCACCACTTCTCTATTCAACATAGTCCTTGAAACTCTATCCAGAGCAATTAGCCAGGAGAAAGGAATTAAAGGGATATAAATAAGAAAAGAATACCTTAAAGTATCTCTGTTTGCTGATGACATGATTCTATATTTAGAAGATCCAAAAAACTCTACCAGTAAACTTCTAGAACTCATAAATTAATTCAGCAAAGTAGCAGCATATAACATTAACATCAATAAATCAATTGCACTGCTATTTTCCAATGATAAATCAACTGAAAGAGAAATTAGGAAAACCATCCCATTCATAATAATGTCAAAAAATAAAATATTTAAGAATCAATCTAACAACAATCTAACAAAAGAGGTGAAGGATCTCTATAATGAAAACTATAGAACACTAAAGAAAGAAATTGAAGAAGACCTTAGAAGATGGAAAGAACTCCCATGTTCTTGGATAGGCAGAATCAATATTGTCAAAATGACCATACTAACAAAAGCACTGCACAGTTTCAATGTAATTATCATCAAAATTCCGATTACATTATTCATAGAAATAACAAAAGCAGTTGTAAAATTCATTTGGAAAAATAAGAGGCCCAGAATAGTTAAAGCAATCCTCAGCAAGAAGTACAAAGCAGGGGCTGGGTTTGTGGCTGAGTAGTAGAACACTTGCCTAGCACACGTGAGGCACTGGGTTTGATCCTCAGCAACACATTAAAAAAAAAAAAAAAAAACCACATAAACAAAATAAATGTACATTAAAAAAAAGAAATACAAAGCAAGCAGCATAACAATACCAGCATTTAATTTATACTACAGAGCTATAGTAACAAAACCTGCATGTTATTAGCACCAAAATAAGCAAGAAGATCAATGGAACAGAAGACACAGAGACAAACTCACATAAATGCAGTTACCTCTTAGTAGACACAGGCATTAAAAACACACACTAGAGAAAGAATAGTCTCTTCAACAAATGGTGCCAGAAAAACTAGAATTCCATATGTGATAGAATAAAAGTTAACCATTATCTCTCATCCTGCACAAAAATCAACTCCAAGTGGATCAAAGACCTAGAAGTTAGACCAGAAACTCTGCACATACTAGAAGAAAGGGTAGGCCCAACATTTCAACATATTAGCTCAGGTACTGACTTCCTTAACAAGACTCCTAAAGCACAAGAAGTAAAATTTAAGAAATCAGTAAATGGGATGGCATCAAACTAAAAAGATTCTTCACAGCAAAAGAAACAATCAATAGTATGAAGAGATAGCTTATAGAAGAGTAAAAAATATTTGCCACCTCCATCTCAGATAGAGCATGAATTTGCAGAATATATAAAAAATCTGGCAGCATGTTGAAGAAACTTTGTACTGAAAAGTAAGAGAAAACACTTTTATAATAGACTTGGTATCAAAATAAGAAAAAAACCTCAAAGTTGATTTTATATTCTTAGTAATTTTAAAATTTATAAAAGCATCCATATATGGAAAGTTATGTCCATGTTTTGGAGTTTGAATATAAACAGAATGAAAATGTTTTGTTAATTTTTATTACATTTCAGGAGAAATTACTTTAGGAAAAATAGAGATAGCATTTCAGCACAAATCTGTATATGTATTTGCATACTTCATACAGGGTAAACAATTATTATTTCCTGATGTACAGAGAAAATATATTGCAGTTTGTCAGATTTTCTCCTTTCATCCGTAGTGACCATTGTGTGGATAATTTTTGTTGTATAACATGTAGATAAGCATCCAAAGAGTAACAAATTTATTTGATTAAGAAGCTATTTATTTAAGTAAAATATTTTCAATAATGGTGAATGCCTAATTTTCTCACATGGCCTACAATTTTCTTTTTAACCTGAGAAACTTGCATGACTTAGGTATTTTTAAAGGTTTTGTATACTGAATGAATTCAGTGAGGTTTTGTCAATCTAGTTAGTGTTTGCACACTTAAATGATTTTTGGTTCTGTATTTCTTAGTTAATTTGCATAATGAGTTAGAAAAAAGTGAATTGTTCAGGGATTGAGAATCAAATATCTTCTTTCTCTGCTTTATAAGAAAATATAAAGTTTTCAAATATATTAAAGTATTATTATGTATTTGGATCTGAAAAAGAAAACACTAAAAACATTAATGATGCCTTTGTGCACATACATATTGTAGGTTTTGTAACAGCAGTAGAATGTCTTAATTCTTGTGGAAGATGTGGTGCTGTAATTGAGTGGAAAATGTAATATCTTGTGTGCACACTATTTGAAGTATAGGTCAAGTGAAAGAAAAGATGAAGATTTGTGATTTTTAAAGCAAGTCATATAAAGCAAAGAGGCTTACAGATTAATCCTTTCAAAGATGTGATTATTACTTTTAGAAGTTCTAAATCAAAAGTATTAGCCAAGTCAATAATAAATGGCATACATGAAGGATTGTGGCCTTTTCAGGCTCATGAATTGAAAGACCTCTGACTTATTTTTCAATTTTATGGCTTTTATCTTGTAAAGAGTATAGTACTTGTTGTCAGTAAGTAATTAACCTTAAAGTATAGGTGGTTTCATTCGAGAGAGAAAAAGCTGACCTTTGCTACCGTAAAGCCCTTAACCACTATTGCAGGTACAAGAAGAGCTCACTCTTTTATGTGATTGCATCCCAAATCACCAATCTTAAATTTTAAAAACCTTTCTTTTTCTCTTCTTCTTCTTCCCCCACTAGAATACATATTATTCAGATTCTATTGGGGAAAATAAAAGAAAAATGTAGAGTTAATGAAACATGTGCTATATAAATATAATTAAACAGAAAAAACATAATAATTAATTGTGACAAAGTAGAGCCTTTTAAAAATTAGTGCTATTCCAAATAATATGTGAAAAATAAATATTTGGACAGCAAAGAGGTTTTATGTAAAAATTTAGTAAAAAAATCATAAAATTACAATAAAACAATAAAACATTTGGCAAGCTTTTCTTTTTCCTTAGAATTTTAGAAATAAGGTTATAGTATCAATATATAACATAAGGCAAAATGTGTGAAATATTTCAAGGATTTTACCATTTTTAGAGTCAATTTATTCAGACTCTGATTAATTATGGACCCTCTTTTCCAGAAAAAAATATGTGTACCCCCATATTTTGAGGGAAGAAATCCACTTATTTTATTTTAGTGAATGTATAGTTTTAATAGTCACGAAAAATTGTGTTCCAAGTTCTATTTGTTTAAAATAGTGAAATAGTAACTAGTTCAGACTCTGATTATAGACCCTCTTTTCCAGAAAAAAATATGTGCACCCCCATATTTTGAGGGAAGAAATCCACTTATTTTATTTTAGTGAATGTACAGTAAATAGTCATGAAAAATTGGGTTCCAAGTTCTATTTGTTGACAATAGTGAAATAGTAACTACTTCATAAGATCTGTACCAACTCTCCAGCTTGATTATTACAAGTGTACTTTCAAATCAGATTATATTTTACATATCTACTGTTTTTCTACAACTGTGGAGTTTTAAGTGATAAATCATTTAATTTTCATAATATTTTGTTTATTCAAAGTCTTCAGCTATAAATTACAAGTCAACCTTTTTCAAAGTGCATTTGATTTTTAGACTTGTTACTTGATATTCTAATTGTAGAAGAAGTATCAGAACTGATTTTAAATGATCAAGTTGATAAAATATGAAATAATATTTTCTCAGGAAAACTCTGTCACTACCCTTGGTTATTCTATCAATTCCAACATTAATCTTGGTCTGGGAACTATTGGTACTGGAATTCTGAAAGAAGGAATGAGCAAGAATTGAGTCATTCTTATTTTTTTAAGATTCCAAGGCAACTTGTGAGCATGATTGGTGATTGTTTATATGGATGTAGAAGTACTTGACTGGTAGGAAGTTATGTGTAACAGGACTTTTATGTAAAAACACAGATCTTGCAATTTCCATCCACTGTTTCCTTTCCTTTTTTTTTCCCACTTTACTTCAGAATTGTCCCCAACTAGGTTTTCTGAACAACCATAACTGATTAAGGGTTGTCCATTGCAAATGACTTTCCATTTGATTCTAGATTGATATTTTTAATATATAGCTGGATTCATTCAAAGAGGGAAATGTGGAGCCAAGAGAAAACAGATTTCAAGCACAGGCCAAGCTTTAAAAATAGTGAACATGGGGATGGAATGGGGGTAATGACTGCACAGAAATTAGGCAAATTCATTTGGTCAGATCAACCTCTCTGAAAATAGTATTTTCCTGTGATTAGCATTTTAATTTTTTCTTGGATTCTTATTTCCTTTCATTAAAAGAAGAAGAAATGACAACCAAATTCTTATAGTATATAAGATATATCAAATTATCATTTTACCACTATTAATAGGTACTTAAATTTTTGAAACTCTTACTCATGTTCATATAATCATTTAAAGATCAGCATCTATGTTCCGTGCCTCAACATCAGTCTATTCTCAATTTGTGTAATTCTGTGGGATTTTGGCTAATTTCTTCTGGCTATGGATATGATTTTTTAGCTTTGGTTAACTCTTCACTGAAACTTATACTCAATTAAAAAGCCAATTTATTTTCAAATTATTTGGTCCCAATTTTTCCCCTCATAATCTGAACATTGTTCTGCCCTAAAATATGAATTGGTGGTAATCTTCTGCCCCTTTTTCAAACATGAAAATTATCTGTCTTAAAAGAAGGGAAGCCTTCCATTTCTGACTACTTGATCCAGGAATCAAGGTAAATATCCCTGACTAATCACTGCACTCTCCATTTATTGTGATACCTAGCACATTTTCTTCAACTTTTCCTGTAGTTGGTATTTCCAAGTTCCCTGAACCTTGAATACGTAAGATACATTTAGGTAGGAAACTCACCAGGAAACCCTTTGTTACAATATGTCAAAACTAGAAAAATAAAATTGAAAAAACAGTACAGAATAATAACACAAGGAAATGTGTTGCTTTATTTTAAGAATATAAGCATAATGGCCTTTTTCCTGCATAGCATTATTATTGAAAATATATAATTCTCAAAAGTTTAAGCCTTTAAAAGAGCTATACATGGAGTTATACACTCAATTTTCAGGATTCTAAGGGAATACCTTTGTCATAGAGATGACTGCAGAAAGAATGCTTAGTCTCTATAGTGTGATTATTTATTTTTAAGCATGAAGGAAAAATCAAGTTATACATGTACATATTCTTTATCACCATGTGTGTATCTTTGTGTGCACTTGATTTTTCATAATACAAATTAAGTACCTTCATAATCACATTAATGTGTGTTGTTCATTAAAATTATTTTAATCAAATTTAAATTCAACTTTATATAAATGCAACTTTCAAAGAACATATAGTGAGTGAACTGATGTAAGTATCCTTAAACCAAGTAGCTAAATGTTGTCATTGATGTCTTTTGTACATTTCTATCTCAGAATTGGAACTTTTATTCAGTTTCCCTTTATATTTTAATTCATCCATTATTTTAAAAAATTGAGAAATGGCAGGGCCTTCTCTGCCTCACACTTCGTTCATTGACTCACATGGCCAAAATGTACTCGTTTTGCAGCACTTTCGTCATCTGGTTTATCCATCCCTTATCTATGCAATTTATATTCCATTTAACTTTTTTTTTCCACAACAGTTTCTGTCTCTGTCAAAACCCATTTCCTTTATACTTCTTTTGTTCTAAGGATATCACTTTCCTGAAACCCTGGATTTTAAGTTTGTTCCTGCTACATCAGCCACCTGTTTTCTGTATAGGATCATTCTTTTTCAGTGATTCACCACTCTATAGATTACTCATAAAGCCCTAACAGTGCTTTTTTGGTTTCAGTAACTCCTCAAACTATTTCTTATTAACAACTTATTCTCAAGGTCATCATTCCTTTACTGATATATAAACCAGTTTTAGCATCTGAATTTTATGTATCTGGAGTGCTGGTAACCACCTTCCAACTTCTCAGTTCAGTATTTTTTAAATTAATTTATTCTAAGTAGGTATATATGACAGCAGAATTCATTTTGGTTCATTGTATACAAATGCAGAACACCTTTTCATTTATCTGGTTGTACACAATTTAGAGTTGCATCCTATGTGCAGTCATGCATGTACCTATGGCAATGATGTTCATCTTATTCCACCATCTTTCCTGTCCCCATGTTCCCTCCTATTACCTCCCTCCCTTTTGACCAAAGTTCCTCCATTCCTCCCAGGCACCCTCCCCCATTATGGATCAGCATCCACTCATCAGAGAGACCATTCAGCCTTTGGGTTTTGTGATTGGCTTACTTCACTTAGCATGATATTCTACAACTCCATCCATTTACCTGCAAATGCCATAATTCTATTCTCTTTTGATGCTGAGTAATATTCCATTGTGTATATATACCAAAGTTTCTTTATCCATTCATCTATTGAAGGGCATCTAGTTTGGTTCCACAGTTTAGCTATTGTGAATTGAATTGCTATAAACATTGAAGTGGCTGCATCATTGTAGTATGCTGTTTTTGTCTCCTGAGTATTAGACCAAGGAGTGGGATAGCTGGGTCAAATGGTGATTCCATTCCAAGTTTTCTAAGGAATCTCCATACTGCTTTCCAGATTAATTCCACCAACTTGCAGTCCCACCAGCAATGTATGAGTGTACCTTTTCCTCCACATCCTCGTCAACAGTTATTTTTTGTATTCTTAGTAACTGCCATTGTGACTAGCATGAGATGAAATCTTATCGTAGTTTTGACTTGCATTTCTCTAATTGCTAGAGATGTTGAATGATTTTTTCATATATTTGTTGATTGTGTTTCTTCTTCTAAGAAGTGTTTGTTCAGCTCCTTAGCCCATTTATTGATTGTGTTGTGTTTTTGTTTTTTTTTTTGGTGTTAAGTTTTTTGAGTTCTTTATATATCCTGGAGATCAGTGCTCCATCTGACATGTGTGTGGCAAAAATTTGCTCGCAAAAATTTGCTCCCAAAAATGTAGGCTCACTCTTTACCTCATTGATTGTTTCTTTTGCTGAGAATATTTTTAGTTTGAATCCATTCCATTTATTGATTCTTGATTTTGTTTCTTGTGCTTTAGGAGTCTTGTTAAGAGAGTTGAGGCATAATCTAACAGGAAGATTTGGGCCTACTTTTTCTTCTATTAGGTGTAGGGTCTCTGGTCTAATTCTAAGTCCTTAATTCACTTTGATTTGAGTTTTGTGATTGGTGAGACATAGGGGTTTAGTTTCATTTTGCTGCGCATGGACTTCCAG
This sequence comes from Geosciurus inauris, assembly GCA_004024805.1. Taxonomy (NCBI): domain Eukaryota; kingdom Metazoa; phylum Chordata; class Mammalia; order Rodentia; family Sciuridae; genus Geosciurus; species Geosciurus inauris. The sequence continues at coordinate 124,583 of PVHX01004388.1, forward strand.
TTTTCCCAGTATCAATTTAGTTGAAGAAGCTATCGTTTATACAATATATGTTTTTGGCACCTTTGTCTGAGATAATTGTATTTATGCGGGTTTGCCTCTGTGTCTTCTATTGTGTACCATTGGTCTACATTTTTATTTTGGTGCCAATACCATGTTGTATTTGTCATTGTAGCTTCATAGCATAATTTAAAGTCTGACATTGTGATGCCTCCTGCTTCATTCTTCTTGCTAAGGATTGGTATGGCTATTCTGGGTCTCTTATTTTTCCAAATGAATTTCATGATTGCTTTTTCTATTTTTATAAGGAATGATGTTGAGATTTTACTTGGAATTGCATTGAATCTGTGTAGCACTTCATGTATTATGGCCATTTCACAATATTGATTCTGCCTATCCAAGAGCATGAGAGATTTTTCCATCTTCTAAGGTCTCCTTCAATTTCTTTATTTAGTGTTCTATAGTTTTCATTGTAGAGGTCTTTCACTTCTCTTTTTAGATTTATTCCCAAGTATTTAATTTTTGGGTGGAGGCTATTGTGAATGGAGTAATTTTCCTAATTTCTCATTCAGAGGATATTAATCAGGGATATTGACCTGAAATTTTCTTTCCTTGATGTGCCTCTTTCTGGTTTTGGTATCAGGGTGATACTAGCTAGCATCGTGGAATGAGTTTGGCAGGGTTCTCTCCTTTTCTACTTCATGGAATATTTTGAGGAGTATTGGTATTAATTCTTCTTTGTAGATCTTGTAGAACTCTGCTGGGAATACTTCTGGTCCTGAGCTTTGCTTGGTTGGTAGGCTTTTAATGGCATATTCTATTTTCTTGCTTTAAATTGATCTGTTTAAGTTTTGTATGTGTCCTCCTGGTTCAGTTTGGGTAGGTCATATCTCTCTAGAAATTTGTTGGTGTCTTTGAGGTTTTCTATTTTACTGGAGTATAAAGTTTCAAAATAGTTTCTAATTATCCTCTGTATTTTAGTAGTGTCTGTCATGATATTTCCTTTTTCATCCTGAATTTTAGTAATTTGAGTTTTCTCTGTCCTTTTCATTAGGGTGGTTATGGGTTTGTCAATTTTATTTATTTTTTCAAAGAACTGGCTTTGTGTTTTGTCAGTTTTTTGAATTGTTGCTTTTGTTTCAATTTCATTGATTTCAGCCCTCATTTTAATTACTTCCTGTCTTCTACTTCTTTTGGTGTTGGTTTGTTCCTCACTGTCTAGGGTTTTGAATTGTAATGGCAGGTCATTTGTTGACTTTTTATTCTTTCATTGAGCTTAATACAATAAAATTTCCTCTTCGTACTGCCTTCATAGTATCCCAGAGATTTTGATATGTTGCACTGGAGTTCTCATTTAACCTCTAAGAATTTTTTTTATCTATTCCTTGATGTCTTCTGTTATCCATGCATCATTCAATAGCTTATTATTTAGTCTCTAGGTGTTGGTGTAACTTCTATTTTTGAATTTGTCATTGATTTCTAATTTTCCATTATGTTCAGACAAAATGTAGGGTAGTATCTCTATTTTTTTTTTTGCTAAGACTGGCTTTGTAGCATAACATATGATCTATTTTGGAAAAGGATCCATGTGCTGCTGAGAAAAAAATTGTATTAGCTTATTGGTGGATGGAACATTCTATATATGTCTGTTAAGTCTAAATTATTGATTGTTTTATTGAGTTCTATAGTTTTTTAGTTTAGTTTTTGTTTGGAAAATCTATCCAATAGTGAGAGAGGCTTGTTAAAGTCATTGAGTATTATTGTGTTGTGGTCTATTTGATTCTTGAAGTTGAGAAGGGTTTGTTTGATATACAAAAATGTTCCATTGTTTAGGGCAAAGATATTTAAAATTATTATATTTAAAAAAAAATTTTTTTTTTTTTAGTTGTAGATGGACACAATGTCTTTATTTTATTTGCTTTGTATGTGGTGCTGAGGATTGAACCCAGGGCCCCACGCATGCGAGGCAA